>JAQGAU010000012.1:0-66436 GCA_034698045.1 Paramacrobiotus richtersi
ATCGAAGCTGAAATTGTAGAACCTTTGAAGAACTCTAATCATCCAGTAAATGTTTACTGCCGGCGTTAATGTCTTTTCACTAACGACTAACATCTATCAGATAAACATTGGCGAATCACAACGTTAACGGGTACTGTGTCATACTGTTTTTTTCCCGTCTTCATAATTCACACCGTAAAATTGGTATGGTATATGCATCTTGACTCGGTATATGTAGAACAAACACAAGAAATCTCAGGCAAAGCTGCTGCATGTCACGTACTTCCCGGCTGCGTCTGCCACAGCATTGCTGTGAACTCTGCCAGCTGGCGAATCTCAGCATCATTGGCTCCTCGAACCCCACCGTTAATGACCTTGCCGGCATCCCGAGACAATTTGGTGGACAACTTCCCAGTTGCACAAACGGAACGTTTCCACACGGCACCTTCTGCAGAGTAGCCGGTTAACAGTCGATTATTTACTGTCACTCGAACTGCCGTTTACCTTTAATATTGTCCGGAACGGTGCGCATGTGAGCGCTAGAATCGCACAAAGTCTAGAAAAGCAACATATTAATAAAAATATTTGTAATTACTTATGCTATTGTAGAATATTAATTTTATGATTATTTTTATTTGCTTTTTATGTTTTAACTAGTTATTTGTCCAGCATAAACTGTGCGTAAAACATTCTTGAATTATTTAGTCGATCTTCGGGAAACAATGCTTGCTGTATTCCCCAAATACGATCTTCCAACAGAAACGAAGATTAATGATGCGCCATGATCAAGCACTTGCAAAGCCCAGGTGAAAAAAACAGGTTCAAAAACGGTAACAAATTCCCAATACTCAAGCAAATATAAATAAAATTTCATTTTTTTAATTAATTTTTTAAGGGATCAAACTATGGGATTAGTACAACCGGCTTTTCATTGGAATCCTCCACGGTACTGCTGTTTTTATTGTTGTTCTAATTTTCATGCTTATTTCTCCGAAAAAACGACCTTTCTAAATTGTTGTTCTATCTTCTGCAAACTACAGCGCAGGGTATTAAATGTACCTAATGCACATCGGCCGGCATGCCGGCTGAAGTCAAGCCGGTGAGGAATGTGCTGGCTTCTCCGCGATAAAATAGCCCTTTGTTTTCCAGAAACTTTTCGCGATTATCATCGATGTCGCGACCGAGTTCGATCAAAATGTCACCTGTCAGGAGATTAAAGAGAAAAATAATTAGTAACCACACATCATAATAGTCGAAACTGTAGCCATTCATCTGCGACAGTTAGGATAACGAGGAAATTATTAAAAATTAACATTATTTGTCACTGAAATATACGAAACAGAATACAATAAAACATACAGTGGAGCACCGGACTGATAAGTATCACACGACAATAAAATTTTGAAAGCAAAGTTAAATCAATCTTCGAGCTTCACTGATTCAATCTTTTGTAACAAATAACACGATATCAAAAAATCACGACTAGAAACAAAAGAAGCTGTACGATAATTCCATTAAATCTCAAACTAGTTTTGGGACTGACAAAATTAAAAATATTTTATAGATTGAAATTGAGTGGCGCTCTCACGAGGATCTACGACAACGTCTTTCTTCAGCTACAGACTATAAATATAGACCTATAAATGTACGAAGCTCATTATTCTTTTACTGTGGGACGCGTAGCAGTGGAAATTGTACGCGGTGTGATAGCCACCACGTTAACAAATTACTGTGTGGTTAAGCATGCGTTCCGTTAAAAAATAAACAAAAAATAGTAACGTGTACCGTATCTTTAACTGTATTACAACAGATGATGGCAGTTTTTGAATATCAACACGACTTTTAGCGGCCTACGAGGCATGTTAACCAACATTTTCAGCTATCTTTGAGCAACTTTCTAAACTCAAAGAAGTGCTGAGTTTTAAGTTCGCAGAATGTCTAAATTTTGCCAAACATTTGTTATTCCTACTGTGGCAGAAGTTTGAAATTTGCAGTATGAGAAGAGAAAACACCAGCGAACCACTGTGGCGGAGAGCCTTGACGCAGTGCAACAAAACAGAGCGCGGAAAAAATGTGCCACTCTCTGCACATGTTCGGCTCCAACCAGAACAAAGCAGTCGCGAATATTGTTGGCTCTACTGTAAATCAGTCATTATACCCTAACCTTATTATGAAAAGAGCCAGTGATTGTTTATGTACCTTGACCTTTGTTCGACGAAGTCCTTGCGGGTTGGGTTGCCGGCTCTTGTGAAGAAATAATGATAATATTGTGCATTTGTCGCTGTTTTGCGTTCTTTTTAAGTAGGAATTCTAATACTCTCACGCAAACATCTATACTTTCCTTAGGCTTGCTATCACATGGTATGCAACGCAACCATAAATCTCTTGAGCCAATGAGTTCATGAGCACCGTCTTCCATAGCATAGTAAATCAAAACACATTCTACACACAGCTTTCTTGTTTGCGGTTTTTTATGAAGACTACAATGATAAACATTCGCCAATTTACGACTGAAATCTTTACACGAAGTACGACAGAAGTATTACGCGTTGCAGAGAACCGTTAAAGGTTCGAAAAACGCAATTGTCCAAACTTTTTACCTGGACGAAATTAAACCAAAGCTCAGACTTATTTGAAAAACGTAAAAAGCGTAAAAAGCATTCCTACGCCCACCGCGTTGATTCTATAACGCTAACCCAAATTAATTCCATCTATCCGTTGCGTGTCCACGGTTTACCAGGAGAAAACAAATTCCACAGTCGGCTTCCAGCCATTCAAATACAAAATCGCCAGGCTGTACAAAGTGATCTTGCTCAGCTTGTCTAATTCTAAACTGTCCAAGTCATTCCAAGTTCTCCGCAGTCCATACTCGGTTGCGATAGTTTGCATCATGCCGTGGATCACGGGTCTGAACGTCGTTGAGTACCTACCAAACCATACAATCAGACGTTCAGTTAACGCTGGTTTCAATGCCGAAATGTCACGTCGCGTCTTCAAACACCCTGAGCGTCCAGTTTAAATATTGCGGTATCACGGATGATAAATTCGAAATCACATCTGAGACACTGCACTGGTCCTAGAGTGGTTTCGATCAACAACGTCACAAACCGCGACTTAGCATTATGCTCCGCAGATTTCGAAGCTAATGCCATTCAAACACACCGTCAGAGGGGTCTGCGGCTGCATGTCTAAAATCTTTATGCATTGTATGTACTGTGTTCGCAGACACTAGCGGAGAACTGTTGCCAAAAAAAAGACTGCGATATAAATCTAAAGTACAACGCGGAACTCACATGCCGTACTTTCAATCCTAGACTTTGGATCCCAGTCAACACCTGCTGGCGTTGTGCATGATCCAAAGGCGGTAAGCTGGCATCCCTCCTAGACCAGAATTCCTTAACAGTTAGGCACCCAGCGACCCGTCCAATCAAAATATGTACAGGTGCATATTTGCATGACCCGAAACCGCAAGTAAGATGCGCCTTAACATTGCGCAGTATCATAGTCTGACACGCAGCTGCCAATGCGTTCAGTTCTTCTACAAATTGGCCGACCGCGTCTGAAAAACGGAGCTTATGCCCGAATCCATAACGATCCCCTTTCAGCAACCAAATTGCATCAGACAGCACTAATCGTTCCACGTGGGCATGCTGGCCATTTTGTAAAAGAGTGCGGAACAAGCGACCACTGAGACATAATGGCGGTGCTTCATTATCATTGATAACAATATCACTGGAACAGTGAAATCAGGCGTTCACAATGATCCTGCTGTGCGGTGTGCATGCATGGTGCGAGCTGGCCACAGACAGATAACCTGGGCACTTGGTAGGGTAGGATACGCGCAGCGCCTGCGTAAAGCAGGGCAACGTGAGCATCCAGTCCCAGTACACGCACACTCGACGCAGTCTGTTCTGCTCCGCAATGTCCAAATGTTCTGACACACAAGACAAGATATCCCTGGGCAAGAACCGAAGACTGCAAGTTGTGGCGGAAGGTATATCAGAATGCATTCCCTTTCCGTCCGCCAGTTCCAGACCCGCTTCAGAGAACTTCCGTTTGATCGTTTTCTGCCAGAATTCGTAAATTTCAACTGCTTTTTCAAGTAACGAGCGCGCCGCACCTCCCTAAAACGAAGCAAAAAAATGCAGAATTTCAACTCATTGCTCCTGCGATCCGCGTACTGTATCATAACCCTAATTACCACTGGCCGTGTAAACTACCAAACAGAGTAGTGCCAGAAAACTCCCAGCAAAGGGTTCCCCTTTGCTTTCATTTTCGGTAATCGTTGTAAATGTAAACCAGCCCCCCATACCCCGCAACCCAGTTTATCTAACAGGTTAACCCTCTCCGGATCATCATCGAAGCTGAAATTGTAGAACCTTTGAAGAACTCTAATCATCCAGTAAATGTTTACTGCCGGCGTTAATGTCTTTTTTGCAAGCAACAGCATAAGCGAGATTTTTCAGCTGTTAATTTATTCGACTATTCGGTGGAAGAATGACCAGTTAAGGAGCATAACTTCTTTAGGAGTCGTCAGGCTCCAGCAGCTAATCGTAAGCTAGCAAGCGGCTTCAAGTTTCATAACAGAAATATTTTTTTATGAGCTGTACAGTTGCACCATAACTTACCGCTCTCTTTAAGAAAACATGCCAACTTTTTGGCATGTATTCGTTGCCGACAGCTGTGTATTTCAGTGTTATATCGTCCATGCTGACTGCCCGAAATAAGGTTCTTGTGCGATAGATTGGTCCTCCATTTTTTTCATTCGGGGTATTAACGATTTCCTGAGCAGGCGCGCTACCTCGATTGCATCCTTAAGGCCGACTGAGTCTGTGTTTGACAAACTGATCCTTTTGCACGCGCAGCCGATTGAGATCAAAGTCTCTAAGCTGTGATCTGATCCGGTGTCCGCGCGCGACAATTGTGACAGGACCGTCTGGCGCCGAAGCTTGTACCAAACCGAAACGATTACAATGACGGCAAGGATCGGAATCGTCGGAAAACACAGCAAGCAGTGTGCCTGGGTACCACGTTCTGGGTTCGTTGACACTTCGATGCAGCAAGACTTTCACTGAGGTTCTTCCCCGGGCAATGGCTTGCCCGTCGGTAAACTCCTGACGAGTGGAAACGCGGCGGTACATTCGCTCAAACGGCACGAACTGCGGTGCAGGATATCCCTTGCAGTCCGACCATGAGACCATCCTGGGCGCAGTCGACGATCTTCCCTTGCTGGAATATCCCGTCATCTCCTCGGACATCGAACAAGTTGCCGTCTGGTTCGTTACGCAGACGATACACTGGTATGGATGGCATTTTAGCAGCAAGGCTTCCCGTGTCGACGCAGTAGAATTAGTACCATAGTTAGATTTTCTTACAAACTTACTTTGACAACGTTTGAATTCAGTGACACATACCAGAGTCATTGAACTACGCCGTCTTTCAAAAAAATCAAGCCTTTCCACTTTACTGTGCCGGTGGCGATAATGATCACCGGCTGATTCACCGCGACCAGCAAAAGGCCAGGATCTGAATGTACCATCTAGGTACGAGTCGATGCAGTATTTACTGTACTTCCGCTGTAGTTTCCGCTCATGCACGTACCGTTTAAGCCATTGGGATTCTCTCTTTAAAGTGGCAACATTCGCCAAGCACGCTTTAGTATGACTTGATGGTTCGGCTTCGAGAGAAATCAGTCATTACTCATTAATGACATAGAAGTGGCTTAGTGGAAATTTCGTTGATGCGAAATGTCTGTCAGATACACCGAGAATACGTGCAGTTTTCATTACAAAATTGAGTGCGAAACAATTTGGCATTCTCTGCACATGTTCGACTCCCAACACTGACAAAAGCAACTGCGAATATCGTTGGCTCGAAATCAGACGTTAATATCATGCTCTAGTTAATAAAAAGAGCCATTCATTATCTCATAAGCCGAGAAACGCTGATTCAGTGTACACATATATTGCCTGACCTTTGTTCAACCAGACTCGAAGTCGTTACGGGTTGGATTGTCATTTCTTGTAAAAAAATAATATGAATAATGTTATAGTGTATTTATTAATATGGTATTTGTAATGCAGCCGTAAATCTCTTGAGCTAGTGAGTAAGCGTTTTCAAAACGAAACTGACCAGACGACTGTTGTATGCCGCTCTGGATTCTTGCCGAAAGAAGGATGTAGAGTTTAAAAGGGATGCCTATAGTAAACGGGGTGCGAAAAGGGGTGCATATAGTAAACGGGGGTGAAAGGGGGTGCCTATAGCGATTTCGTAATAATTAATACACTAACATGTACAATACTCTATAGCTAATGGACATTGATGATTCATACGGTACTGTAAACGTAAATAACCGCGTGATTCATACCCTCATTATCAGTCAGTGGTTCAGTGCCGCGCGTCCACTTTCAAGAGAGAGGAACTCACCCTGAGTCACCCAAAACGCGTAACCGGGACGAGTCAATGGAACCAGGAACTCGCTGTATGCTGTATTAGCGGAATCATTTCTAGTGTTCGTAACTTGTGCCGTGGTCATGTAAACGCACATTGCACTGTAACGGTTTGTGGTTTTGGTACTACAGGGTACTTTAGAAACTCAGGTAGGATTGGAATTTAAATGTTGTCAGAGTCAGTTTGTAAGAAAATCTTAAAGTCCTGCACGTAAAAGAGTTTTGTTTTTCAGATCGATGTCCGAATAAATCGTGGGACAACAGTTCTAATTTCTATTGCGTTTGAACGGGACGCCTTGCTGCGAGGATGCCGTCCATGGACCGTCTGCCTGATGAGCCAGACTGCAACGTTGTTGATGTCCGAGGAGATGACGGACTGTTCCAGCATGGGAAGATTGTCGACTGCACCAAGGGTGGTCTCATGGTCGACTGGGAATGCAAAGGATTTCCCGCACCCCAGTTCGTGCCGTTTGAGCGAATGTACCGCCGAGTTTCTGTTCTACAGGATTTTACCGACGACCAAGCCATTGCCCAGGGAAGAACTTCAGTGGAAGTGTTCTGCATCGAAGTAACAACGGGCCCAAAACGTGGTACCCAGGCACACTGTTTGCTGTGTTCTCCGATCGCCACAAGCATCATTTCGGCTTGGTACAAGCGGCGGTGCCAAACGGGCCTGTCACAATTGTCGCGCGTGGAGACCGAATCCGCAGTCCGCACGCGGAGAGTGAGCTCAAGCAGCTGCGCGTGCGAAAAGATCAGTTTGTCGAACACAGACTTGGCCTACCTAAAGGATAAAATCGAGGTGCTGCATCTGCTCAGGAAATTGTTGATATCCTGAACGAAACAAATGGAGGACCAATCGCCCGTACGAGAACCTTAATCCGGGCAGTCAGCATGGACGATAAGACGATGGAATTCATCGCTATTGGCAACAAATATATGCCAATAAGTTGGCGTGTTCCCGTGAAGAGAGCAGTAAGTTATGGTAAAACTGACAGCTAGTAAAATTGTTTTTTTTTGTGTAATCCGAAGCCGATGGTTCAACTGCCTCCGCTTTAAAGATTATCCAGAGAGTGTTACTGTTACCGCATGTTTTCTATGATGATGATATTCTATCACGCTCCCCTTTTATCAGCTTTGACGCGCCAGTGTTGATTAGGGTTCTGATACTTAGACCGTTTGGGATGTGATGTTATGATGTAGGCTTTATCATTTCTTGTTACTTTTCAGGGAGATAAGCTACGCTCGTTGCTTGAAGAAGCGGAAAAAACTTACGAATCCCGGCAGAAACAGCCGAAGCGGAAATTCTGCGAAGTGGACCAGGAGTTGTCAAAACCCACCAAAACCCTGTCTACATCACGGCTTTTGGCCTTAATTTGTCCAGTAAAAATGTTTGGACAGTTGTGAGTGTCGAACAGTATCGTTTTACCGGTTCTTTGCAGCTGTAATATTTCTGAAGATGGGAGATACTAATATTATTCATATTATGGTACAGATCTCCGTAGTCGAATTACTCGAATGTTTGTCTTCGTCAGATTACTTCGTATTAAATCGTAAACAAGAAAGTTGTGGGTGGAATCTCCGAATATGGAACTTGTGTGTTTCACGATACTGAACATATTACAAACGTTTCGATTTGTTATCATGCCGATGCGTCTGGAGACGGTACTCACTATCTGCAGCTCAGGAAATTTATGACTGCGTTATGTAAAACACCATGTATAGAAAGTTACAGTAGTAGTCAGTTAAAAATGCTGTTTGCAACACGTCAACTTCCTGGTGAAATTGCCTTGCTGAGATCCTCTGTATCGACGCTCGTTTGCTTGACCTTTCCATACGCTAAAATTACAGTACAGGTATTCATTCATATCGGGTTTTATTCAGCAATCTGCGAAATTGGTAGGTTTATGTGACATGCATATATAGAGATCGTCATTCGAATGCTGTGCAACCGATTTGTTCAACTATTGTTTCTGAGAAACTTGTTATGTGGCTTTATTGCAATGAAGCTTGATTGTGCCGCCGTGATTTTCGGCCCTTATTTGCGGCTACTTGCGTTTTCTCACGCTCAAGATCCTTAACGTGTCAAATTGCAGCTGAATGGCACAAGAATTAAGCGGCTCTAAGCACGATGTCCTTCCGGCTAAAATTTAGTGATTCTTACGGTTAAAAATTTTTGAATTTGGGCTGCGCTTCCGCTGTAGATTTTCTTCAAAAATATTATCGTTGTTGAGCTAATTCGAAACCCAACGTTCAGAACACTGGATGCTACTTCACGATTTATTAGTCATTACAGCAATTACTCCGACAGCAAGAGTTATCGCTGTTCTTCGCCCTTTTCTTTGCAATAACATATGTATCATCTATTCAGAAAATACCCGATAACGTGCTGTGAATATAGAGAAATCTTTCGGAATGTTCGCGTTGGCTCAGTGTATAAAATGCGTCTGCAACGCTCGCTCAGGTAACACTGGCAGCGGGGTGGTAGAAGCAGCGATAACGTACAGTACTTAGACTCTGATTGTGAGTGGCACAAACAGCAAAAATGAAAAATCTCGAAGTACTGTTCGCGTTGAATCAGCCGGAGATCATCGGAACCGCACTGTAAAAGCTTTTGGTTTTTTTGGAACTACGGCGTAGCTCTGCGACCCCGATAATATTTGCATAGTCTAAATTCAAACGTTGTCAGTAACTTTCTAAGAAAACCTGAAGAACTTTCAGACTTGTTTCTAGCTTGATCGTGGGATAAAGGTTCTAAGTTCTATTGCGTTTCTAAGGGAAGCCTTGGCATTCCTGCTGCAAGAATGCCGTTCATGCATCGTCTGCCTGGTGAGCCAGACTGCAACGTGATCGACGTCCGAGGAGATGACGGAATGCTCCAGCACGGGAAGATCATTGACTGCGCCCATGGTGGTCTTATGGTCGATTGGGACTGCAACGGATATCCCGCAGCCCGATTCGTGCTATTTGAGCAAATCTACCGCCGTGTTTTCGCTTGGCAGCATTTTACCGACGGGCAAGCCGTTACCCAGAGAAGAACTGCCGTGGAAGTGTTATTGCATCGAAGTGCCAACGAGCCCAGAACGTGGTACCCAGGCACACTGCTTGCTGTGTACTCCGATGGTCACCGTCTTTTCGGTATAGTGCGAGCTTCGCTGCCAAACGGGTCTGTTACAATTGTCGCGCGTGGAGACCGGTTTCGAACACAGCACAGTGAGTACGAGCTCAAGCAGCTGCGCGTGCAAAAGGATCAGTTTGTTAAGCACAGTCTTTGCTTGCCTAAAGGATACAATCGAGGTAGGGCGCCTGCTCAGGAAATTGTTAATATCCTGAACGAAACAACTGGAGGACCAATTCGCCGCACAAGAACCTTAATCCGGGCCGTCAGTATGGACGACAAGACACTGGATTTTGTAGCTATCGGCAACAACTATATCCCCACAAGATGGCATGTTCCCGTAAAGAGATTGGTAAGCTATGGTACAACTGACAGCTCATAAAAATGTATTGTAACCCAAAGCCGCTTGCAGGTTGTATGATTTGAAAACGGTTTGCGTACGCCGTCGCTTCCATGCTAGAAACGCCCGTTGAAAATATTCACTGAACGATTAGAGTTCTTCACGAGACCTTTTTTGGTAGTTCTTGGCGCGCCAGGGGTAACTTGGGTTCCGGCACCCAGACTGCAGGCAATGCGATGTAATGGGTTGGTATGTTGCATTTTTCTTCTTCTTTTAGGGAGGTAAACTACGCTCGTTGCTCGAAGAAGCGGGAAAGACCTACGAATTTCGTCAGAAACAGCTCAAACGGAAAATCTCTGAAGCGGATCTGGAATTGTCGGACAAAGAAGGAACGCAGTCTAATGCAAAACTATCTTCCACCACAACTGCCAGTCTTCGCTTATCGACCAGGGATGTCCTGTCTTGTGTGTTCGGATATTTGGACAGTGCGGAGCAGAGCAGACTGCGTCGAGTGTCCGCGTACTGGGACTGGATGCTCACGTTGCCATGTTTAAAACAGGCGCTGCGCGTGTCCTACACTAACGAGTGCCCGGGCTATCTGTCTGTGGCCAGCTTGCACCATGCATGGACACCGCACACCAGGATCATCATCAACGCCTGGTTTGACTGCTCCAGTGATATCGTTGTAGATCGGTATCGTGCACCGCCATTATGTTTCGGTGGTCATTTGTTCCGCACTCTCATACAAAATGCCATGCATGACCCCGTGGAACGACTTGTTCTGTCTGACGCATTTTGGTCGCTGGAAGCGGATCGTTATAATGGACGGCAGAAGCACGACTTGTCAGGCGCATTCGACCATTTTGTAGAGGAACTGAACGGATTGGCCGGTGCGTGTCAGACTATGGTACTGCGCAACGTTAAGGCGCGCCTTGGCTGCGGCCTCGGGTCATGCAGATTTGCATCTGTACGTATTTTGACTGGGCGGATCGCTGGGTACCTAAGTGCTAAGGAATTCTGCTGTCGGATGGATGCCAGCTTGCTGCCTCTATATCATGCGCAACGACAGAGGGTGTTGACTGGGATAAAAAGTCTGCCATCGACTGTAGCGAATGTAAGTTCGGAAATGTGCATCACGTTCCACGCTTTTCGAATCTAATGACAGTTGAAATTTTGAACACACTATGAGAATGGTCCTTATGTATTGTATTGTGCACTCAAGCGCCGGCGGGGAACTTTTTAAAAGAACACTTCTGCGGCACGAAACGTCTCTAGCGCTCAGTCGCTGCTTGCGGCTTTGACAGAAGCTATTCTAGGACCAGTGCAGTGTCTAAATGGCGATTTCAAATTTGTCATCCGTGATACCGGAACCGAACGCGCAGGTTGTCTGGCGCGATGTGACCCTTTCGGCATTAAGCGTTGCTTTCATTAGACCGCCTGTTGTTGTTTGATAGATACTCAACGATGTTCAGAGTCGTGATCCACGAGAGAATTCAAATTATCGCCATCGAGTATGGACTGAGGATAACCTGGAGAGTTTGGAATTAGAAAAGCTGAGCAAGATCACTTTGTACAACCTGGCCAATTTGGATATGTGTAACTGGAAACCGATACTGGAATTCGTTCTCTCCTGGTGAACACTCGATGCGCGCCATTACGCAGCTCGGATAGACGGAATTAATTACGTTTTAGCACAGATGTTCGGTTCTGCGTCCGGTGGTCACGGAATCTTGTAATATAATTTGAACGCATTTTGTATCAGTATAAGCTTTTGTCTAACTTTGTCCAGTATGTAAAAATGTTTGGAAAATTGTGTGTCATTTAACGGTTGTCTGCAACTGCGATATTTCTGTAAAATATAATAATATTGTGGTACAGATTTCCGTAAAGAAAATGGTCGGAAATTTATCCCTGTATTCAAAAACTGTACAAAAACTGTAACAAAGAAAACTGTGTGTACCTTGAGGTACTCGTAAATCTGGCACTTTATTGATGATAACACTAAATATGTTACAAATGTTATTATTTCTGATCCTGCCGGTCCTGTCAGGAGATTTACGGCTGCCTTATATGCCATGTTACGTATAGAACAGTGTTAGTGATCGCGTTAGAATCGGTTGCAGACACATTCTAAATCCTACGAAACAACAACAAACACATACACAATATTATGTTTACTTCACAAGCGACTTCTACAAAATAGCCTGTATGCCCCTGTGGAAGTACTGGTGCTTTTGGACGTGTTTTGTTCGCTGAGCAAGGTTACTTTGTACTTCTTGGGTTTGGATGACCGGAAGGAGACTGTGAAGTTTGTTCTCTCCTGGTAAACACCGGATATGCAGCAGGGATAGACGGAATGATATTTTCCATTCAGCTCCGACGATCGCAGTTTTGCGTCATGCGGTCGAGGAACTTTCTATAGTTTGCACGCATTTTTTATAAATATAATCAGCCATGGTTTAATTTTGTCTCGTAAGAGTGTGTGGCCACTTGTGAGTGTCGAAACAGTATTGTTTACAGGCTCTTTGCAGCTGTAATATTTCTGGAGATGGGAGTTTTTAATATTATGGTACCGATTTGTGTAGTAAAAACAGTCGGATGCTTATCCTTGTAGTCTCCGTATAAAAACCGTAAACAAGAAAGCTGTGTGTACAATAGAATCTACTGTAAATCTGGCACTTCTATGACCGTGGCACTGAATATACTACAAATGTTTTGATTTGCTATCATACTCCAGATTCCAGAAGTCTGAAGTTGGCGTGGAACTCTTCGAATGGTGCATATTCGTCCTTTAGAGCTTGATCGGCTTCGATTTCTGGATACGGTTAAGACAGAGTCATTACTATTGTACTTCAGGAAATGGCGATCTGGAACTTATTTTCAGCTAGTGCGAGGCAAAACAGCCGATATCACATAATATGGGGATACTCGCAGTACTATTAATTTTTAGCTAGTGCAGGAGTTTATGAAGGTCACCCTTTTATTACGATAATAAGCATGGTAGCAGCGATACAAGTTACATGTACAGTTATCCGTAATTTAAATTTTAAAAGGGGTGCCTATAGTGATTCGGGGTGCAATGGGGGTGCCTATAGTGAAACGGGGTGTATGGGGGTGCCTATAGTGGTACCCTAATTATTAAGTTAGGCGCTTAACGTAAAAGAGAAGCGAACTAATCAGCTGTGCGATTTGAAGCAGAATGTTGTATGTACAGAAAGGCGAAAAAAACCGTTTAACGTCCGACAGACATTCATGAATCATGATGCAAAACAAAGTGACCTTTGGATTATCGGAAGTAAAACCGCTTTGGTGGTTCACCAGTAATCTGCCTCGCGATAGAGCGAATTTATTCTCGACTGCGGATTCACTGGGCAAACTCGTCCTTGTACTAGCTGCTGGTATAGCTGCACGTCACCTGTTATTTTTGGAATAACCGATACAAGTACAGATGTTGTTGCAGAGAAAGCGCGAAGAACAGCGATAACTCTTACTACCCGAGTTATTGCTGGAATGACGCTCTTCTTTGTTATTGCCACACAAATCGTGAACTTAGTAGCACCATTGCTTGCAAATAGCTAACTACAATTTGACACCAGGATCTGCAGTACAAAAACGTACGTAACCGCAAATAAAGGCTGCAAATTCAAACTACATTGCCAATAATGGCAAAACCAAGTTTCTTAAAAAGAATAGTGAACAAATCGGTTGAAAAGTATTCGACTGATGAGCGCAAAAAGCTGTGTGCGGTCAAGCAGTGGAACAGATGTCACATATATTAGTTATCTGTACAATTTTCACCGACTACTGGACCAAACCTGGTATGAATATGTATAAGCCTAGGCTGGGCATATGAAAAGGTCAAGCCCACGCGAATACTTAAAAAAAACTCCTAGATGCAGTTCGCAAAGTTCGTATAGATACGCACTGTGATACAGACTACAGAAGATCTCAGAAAGGCGATTTTAACGGGATAGTTTGCTGTAAAGCTGACGTGTTCCAAACGGCATTTTTACCTGACTGTTCTTGCTTGTAAATCGTAGAAAAGTGCAGCAAACGATAGAACAAAAGCTAAAAAGATTTAAGACCAACACGAAAAATCTGTTAACCGTACTCAAAACGTTTTGATTGGGTTGACAACTGTACAAAATTTTTATTGTTGTCACCGCCTGGGTTGCCTATCTCTCTTACTTCTACCGTAGTATATTCAGCGTTGTTCCGTATACTGGCCTTGTCTCGTGAAAAAGTGCAGAAAACGATCGAGCAAAAACTTACATACAATGACTAACATCCAAAAGATGTTAGCCGTATGAAGTATTCAAACCATTCAGTCACTGTCACTGACTGGGCTATAAAAGTGAATTGGCGATTGATTTACTGATGTGTCGCTAATTAAATTATAACAACGCACCAATTACACGACGGGACGACGAAATTACATAATTGTTGTACGGTAATTAACACGACATTAAATGCCGGGTTCGGAATAGATTCAAACTTCAGCGTACGATTCCAGTGATCGATTCCATAGCAGCCGAAATCATTGCCGCAAAGTATTACGCGAGAAAAAACTTTTTATCTGTTGGGACGACAGTCTTAGAAGTCATAAAAGAAAACATTCCGGAGAATAATTTTCGTCATTTTTTACACCAGTTAACGGCTGAAACATTTCCTCCGCGCCCTTCAGTACGTATAGTGCACTGTGCAGAATGAATTCATGCGGTGTACTGTTGGTTACTGACACAGCCAAGTAATACTGGATTCATACTTATCTGTTTGGGCCAAAACAGAACGAAAACCAAAACAGACGGGAAAAGTATGAGGATACGAAAACAGATTTTCTGTGTGCGCACAAACAGAAAGTATGAACGCGCTAAACAGATTCCAAACAGTTTTCTGTTTGGATCTGTTTCGTATGTTTGGGGCGTATTCAAAATGATTTCCCGAAACAGAAATTTCACATATCGACCAATGGTCATCAAGTTGAACTGTGATGTAGAGCTACTCTTTCCCGCGAAAATGTACACACCGGTTGGAAAATGAATTGTGTCGACAAATGCTCAATTTACTTACACTTCAATAATAAGACCATAATACATAATAATACATTGTTTCGCTTATGTGGTTACATTACATTAAACGTTTCACGTTTCGCAAACATGTATGAAGTTGGTTAAAAAATCATTTAGTCTAAAGCCGGAAAAGTTAATACCCGTTTTTAGCTGGGGATCGAACAAAAAAGAATGATAACAATGTAGCGCTAAGTGCAGAATTCTTACTGAAAAAGTTTGTCGCTGCTATGCGCCAAAAAAACGATGGTATGATCCTGTATATACGGGAATAATTACGAAAATTATTGTAATAATGAGGGTTTACTTGAGTCGGCCCAACCAAATTTTTTTTGCTGCAGTAAGATAGAATTGACTTCTGCCCTAATTGTTTGGACTGAACGTTATTACATATCTGTGCATCATGTGTCGTTACGATGTTTGCATGTACATCGTATTAATATTACTATTATTATTTATGTTTTCTTTCTATGCTGCACATGTACATCTACCGCAGGGCGGAGTATATTTCAAACAGATCTGAAAAGTATGAGCAACCCACGAAACAGGCAGAGCTAAAACATGTCTAGGAAACAGGAAAATGTTTCAGTCTCCGAGACAGAAGTTCTGTTTGGATCTGTTTCAAAAACAGAAAAAGATTTCCTGTTTCTGTTTTGCGCAAAACAGAAAAGTATGAATCCAGTATAAGATTTCGTTAGGAAATTTTCGTTATGAATTAGGAGAGTGGCAAGCAGTGGCCGGCATACCAGTTGTACATATGCAGGGATTCCTAATTGTTGTGCACACTTGACAAAGCTGACCAGAAGAAGTGCAACACGCGCGATACAACCGAAAGCGAAAAACTGGTACCATCTGTACAGATCTCTGTAGATGGTCGACGCCCATTCTAAACAAAAGCAAAAATAGCCCTCCAGACTAATTTCATTTTATGGAAAGAGTCCTTGAATTAGCCGACAAAAACGCCGTAACAGCGATGGGGATAAGATACTTGACATCCTGTAACGCTGTCATCCATAAGTATACCTTTATCACGGACCCATAGTTATACCGAATGCTCGTATGAATATGATGTTGTCAAGCATTACAACAAATAAATACAACATAACAGAATACGTACTTGTGATCTGACAAGTGAGGACAGAATCGCTTAAGTATGTAACACATGTATGTTTTGCATTTTTCATACAATGACTCCAGCGACAAACATCAGACCATTTTACTATGGGAAGCTTTATCATGGTATCTTTAGTAATTAGGAAACTGTCAAACAATAGTACCACAGGTTAAAGTTTTCAAAATTAGTACCACATTTCCCAACTATTTTGCTGTAAGAAACTAGATAAAGCGTACACCGCCAAAACCCATATGAAAAACCAAAGTTATACGCAGGTCGCGCTCATCTATGCTGACATGAAGATGATCCCATTCATCCGTGTTGTGTACCCACTACTTACCAGGAGAGAACAAAGTCCAGAATCCACTTTGAGGACACCCTGGTTTCACTCACAATACGCAGGTTGTGCAAACTGATCTTGCTCAGCTGGTCTAAATCCAAACTGTCCACGTTATCCGCAGTCCAGACTCGATTGCGATAATTTGCGTCATCGCGTGGATCACCACTCTGAACGTCGTTGAGTACCTATCAAGCAATACCACACGGTTTAATGAGTGTTGGGATCAATGTCGAACCTCATCAATGCGCGGTTCAACACCCTGACCGTTCAACTCGCATTTCATGGCGCGCAGGTGACAAGTCACCTTGATGCAAGATGCTGCACCGCCGAATGTTTTCAACAACAAAGATCGCAAATCGCGAGCGAATACATGTTTATTTTCGTTTTCAAAACCACTTACTCCCACGCACGCTAAAACAATATAAATACCGCTTACGTACGCACCAAAACCATATTAAAATTCAGACAAATTCGCGCACGCCGGTTGATTAACGAGTTTTAACGACAATAACGCACACGAAACGTTATGAACGATTCAGAACTTACATTCGCTACGTGCGATAGTTGGCAAGAATGTTTCAGACTTTTGATCCAAGCCAGCACCTGCTGGCGTTGTACATGATCCAAATCCGGCAAACTGTCATCCATCCGAGACCACAATTCCTTAACAGTCAAACCTCCAATAATCTGACCAGTTCTAATACGTACATTTGCGCATCTCTGTGAATAGCTGCGCAGACGTGCCTCAACGTTACGCAGTATCAGATGCTGGCACGCGCCTGCCATTCCGTTCAATTCTTCTACCAAACGGTCAATGGCGCCTGCAAAGCCGCGCTCCTTGGATTCATAACCATCCACTCCCACCAACCACACCACATCCGACAGCACCAGTCGTTCCACGGGGGCATGCATGCCATTTTGCATCAGAGTGCGGAACAAACGACCACTGCAGAACATCGTTTCCCTGGCGTTGTAAAAGCCCGCGTTGATGATGAGCTTGGTGTGCGGTGTCCAGGCATGGTACAGGCTGGCCACAGACAAACAACTCTGGCATTGGTTACTGTAGGATATGCGCAGCTCCTGCTTAATGTGGGGCAGCGTAAGCATCCTGTCCCAGTAAGCGCACACACGACGCAGTCTGCTCTGGTCCGCACTGTCGAGATATTCCAACACGCAAGTTAAGATATCCCTTGGCAATGACTGAATATCAGTCGCAACGGTAGGTAGATCAGACTGCGTTCCCTCTTCTTCCGACGAATCCAGATCCGCTTCAGAAAGCTTCCGTTTACGCTGTTTCTGCCGGCTCTCGTAAGTTTTTGCCGCCTCTTCAAGCAACAAGCGCAGGTTATCTCCCTACGGAAAAGTAGTACAAGTTAATAGGCACCAAATACAAACTCCCTACTTGACTTCGCCACAGCAACAAAGCCAATTGTCCACCACAAGTGATACTGGTCGAAGCAATCGTAAATCGAAGCAATAGAAAAATATGCAATATGCGTGTAATATAAATATTTCGGAGCTTCCATGAAATGAAAAAAGCTAACACCTTCCACAAAAGTCAGAAAGCTGTCTCAAAAGGTAGTTTAAATAAACTGTTTCAATAAGCTGTCGAAACATACATGTTATGAAATGCCGATTGTTGCTTGACTTACCGCTCTCTTAACGGCGCGCATCTGCCACTTCTTTGGCAGATAACTGTTGCCGATAGCGATGAAATCTAGCACATCATCGTCCATGCTAACTGCGCGGATTAAGGTTCTTGTACGCCAGATTTCTCCTCCACTTGTCTCATTCAAGATATCGACAATTTCCTGAGCAGACGCAGCACCACGACTATATCCTTTAGGCAGGCCAAGCTTATGTTTGACAAACTGGTCTTTCTCCACGCGCAGCTGCTCGAGCTCCGTGTCGGTGTGCGGGCTTCGGATTTGGTGTCCATGCGCGACAATTGTCAGTGGCCCGTTTGGCACCGCAACTTGCACTAAACCGAAACTATCAGTAGACTCAAAGAACGCAGCGAGCAGAGTTCCTGGGTACCACGTTCGGGGTTCCTTGGAACTGCGCTGCAGCAATACTTCCACTGAAGTTCTCCCATCGGCAATGGCAGTCTTGTCCCGAAACTGCTCTCGACTGTAGCGGTACACTCGCTCAAACGGTACGAACTGGGATGCGGGATCTCCGTTGCAGTCCCAGTCGATCATGAGACCACCCTGGGTGCAGTCGACAATCTTCCCGTGCTGGAACAATCCGTTATCTCCTCGGACATCAACCACGTTGCAGTCTGGCTCATTAGCCTGACGGTATGCCATTTTTGCACTCAGAACCGTAATTCCAGGATCAAGCTAGACACAAGCCTGAAAGAAGTTCCTGTTATACAGTAATGTTATGTACAGAATTTTCAGATTCGTTACGAATTCACACTTACAATGCTTGAATTTTGACCATGTGCCCAAAATCTAGAACTCTTTGCAGTGCAGACTATCAGATAGATTGGGTCTACGCCTGTACCCCTTGCGACGCATGTTGCGGCTGCATGTACCGTGTGGCAGTCAGATCTAGCCGCCTCAGTGGCAGCAATGTTCGCCGAACTAAAAAGGCAGCAGCAACATTTTATCGAATCCGGCCGCCAAAATAAACCAAAAGAAAGTAGTAAAGGGAACGCATCGGCATTGGCGACAGCACTGACGATATTATGAATGTCCGAAACTGAGAAACTCATTACTCTTGTGGGAAGCACAGCACCGGAAATCGTGGAATCACTTTCAGTTACGCAGATTCGAGCTGCTCGCGGACAATTGTGAGGAAGCGCTTTTTGCAGTTTGCATTCGGGTCATGTATTTGTATTTGCGCAGATGGGTTGAAAGGAAAGTCCAGCAATTGAATGTTCCTAAAAAGTTCGAATTACGGTAACTAAGAAATCTTTTAAAAGTATGTCATCCAACCCTACGGAAGTTTTAAAAAGTCGGTCTCCTGGCGGAGAATGACCCCACCCAGCGGCCTTGTTAGGGCATGCGCCCTGACTTGAGAGACAGATCTCCACTTACCATTCTAAGCTGACAGAATAAACTTGTCAGTTACAAGTGACCAGTTGTAAATTTTACTTGTCACCTATCAGTTGTCACTGTTGCCAATGATGGGCGCGCAATGCTATACTGGGTGCATATTGCTAGGATTGTATTTGTGCACCGTGCACTGCTGAAGCATGCTGCCTTCGCAAAAAGAAGCATCCGTAAAACGGACCATATCGAATATTACTCTGCTTGTATATCCAGTCCCCCACAACCAAAATCATCTTGTATCCAATACCATCGGCAGACATCGTATGCTGGTGATGAAAATCAGTCGATTTATCGCACCTTTGTTCGACAAAAAGCAGCAATCAATACTGCCCGAATATCGAACACAGGCAAAATAATGCTGACTCAGAGTATCTGCTTCTGCCTCCATTCCATATATAGCAACAACACTCGAGCATTTATCGGCTCTCCTGTAAAGGTTATTCCGGCAACCGAGTGCCCAGCTTTCATAGAGAAGAGTCGAAAACTGTGTCAGCTGACGCATCTTCCAGCCGTTCCTTAACGCGTACGGCAGTGATTTCTAATCTGTTTGACATAATGACCAAAGACATTGTTTTGTCTGTTGTTTTTGTTTTCCATGCATTGGTGCGCGAAGCGCAAGCATACATGTCCGAGGACTTTACTGTGGAAATCATTTCGCCGGGAATTTCTTACGTGTCCAGTTTGAGTAGTCTCCCAATAACCGGACCTGCTATCGACATGGGAGTTGAAGACATCCAGAAGATTTACTCCAAACACTTCAAAGTCAAGTTAACGTATTTGTCCAGCCCATCCATTTTCAATTGTGATGACGCTGCGGCGGGCTTCGACTATCTGGTTTCGGATTATTATTACCGGACACGCATACCGGCCAACCTTACGGTGTTCACGTATCCAGGTGTGAGATCGCTAGTCTACGACCGTAATAGCTAAATTTTATTTGGCAAAGCACCTTTCAGCCGTTGTTAAACGTACTGGCATACTTTCCTGAAAATGGTTACAAATGGACTTTCAGGTTGTTATATGGAAGCCATTGCAGTTGCGAAACTTGGAGCAGGTGAGGTCACAATGCGTATCTGTTCAGCCAGTACCCGTTACGGTGATACTTAAAACATGTTGTTCTGCAGGTTGGAATCATCTAGTTCTTGTTGGGTAATTACTTGTAAGCTCAAAAGTACCGGAAAGTTCATTCTACACTTCTCCTTTGTTGTATTGATTAAAGGTTTTTGATGGTAAAGCGCCGATTGTTGTTTTAATTTTACGTTCCCTTAACGTGTTTTCGTTGCACCGTTAGTCGCTTATAACTTGTGACTTCGTGTGGGACCACTCGACGTCGTCTTCGATTATCGAATTCCAGTACCGGTATAACTGTCACACTTATAAGATGGCGAAGATCAATTGCAATGATGTCAGCAGACAGATAATTTCAAACGATTAACCATGACATGCTGATTGTAGATCGTATAATGAAAACACATGGAGAAACAAAGCTCTGTACCCTAACCTGATTCAAGCTGGACCCATCATGGCCAGACCAATCTTACTGGTTATGCTGGCACTCTTACAAAAGTATAGCTGGAAAACGGCCTATGCCGTTTGCGACAAAGGCGGCACTGCCGGGGCTGTTTCAGTGATTGGGAGCCAAGCAGTGACAGCGCGGTTACGTGCAACGCCTGGATTTGTGGCTTATTTGTCAACCGTCGATACCACCAAAAACGATACATTTAGTGCCGCAATTAAGGATATAAAGAACACAGCCCGAAGTATGGCGTACGTACGTACGTATCTTCAGAATTCTTCGGCACTTTCACCTGTTTTGTTGCAGTTATTACATTCTGGGGACACGCCAATTCGCTTCGGAAGTTCATGGTACTTTTGCCGTTGAGTTTTTAGAGAGAAACTTCCACTTATTGTTGTTTAAGATAGAGGCTTACCAAAACAACATGACCAATGGCGATTATGTAAGCGCTGAATAAACATTATTCCTTTTTTCTATCATCCGAATTGTGCGTTTTAAGGTTTACATCGCGCTGGCACCTTTCGAATATCCCACTCCGCTGTATGGCAACATAACCTGGCAGAATAATGATGAATGGGACGAAGTAATCACTGTAGCACTACTTATATTAAAGGCATCAGTGTTTGATGGGGACCTTGAACGTGATGTGTTACTTGTTTTGCAGATCGCGTTTGCCGCATACCGATCGCTGTTCGTGGTTATCCCGAGTTCTTCAGGTGAGGAGGCTCGAAGCATCAGAGAGTCCATGTATCCAGAACTGAAACGGCGATCAAAACAAAAGTACAACTACACATACAGGCCAGATGATGTGGTAAGCATAAAAAAGGTTGCATTTCTAGTATAGGTGCGCTGGATTCTGTCCACATTTCCTACTGTTACGCGTTTTTCCTTTCAGCCGAATCCGATCGTTATTACGCAGTACGCATGCCAGCACATGCTGGGCGCCATCATCAACGAAACATTAGCCAGCTTCAACGGATCTGTTTCCTTTGTGGAGCAAAGCGGCGGTTTAGCCAAACTGTTCTGGAATCGGACGATTCCAACTCCGATAGGTCCGCTGAGCTTCGATGAAGTTGGCGAGCGAAGAGTTCAACAGGAGATACAACAAATGAATCTGATAAATGGGCGTTTTGAGGTAACAACGGTTACTCATTGTCGAATTAAGCGACGATTAATTAGTCCTAACGTTCGCTAGCCATTCCTGGTGCAAAATCCGGTGACCTTCAAACTATCTGAAGTAAAGCCGCTGGTATGGTTTACCGGTTATCTGCCTCGTGATATCCCTGAGTGCGGATTTACTGGACAAACTGGACCTTGTGCACTAGCTGCTGGTAAAGCTGCGCACTGTCGGTTACGTTTGGAATATCTAATTGAGTTCTGTTGCAGAGAATGCGCGAAGGACAACGATTGCTGTTATTATTGGAGTTATTGGCGGGGTGGTAGTTTTCCTCGTTATTGCCATACAAATAGTGAGGTGGTACCATCGCTCCGCATATTGCGCACGCTATGAATAAGTACTGTATAGCAATCGTAATATTAATCCTGTAGGAAATTCACAGCGGAAGCGAAGCTCAAATCCATAAAGTATGATCTGGAAGAACCACTCAATTTTGACCGAAATGTCTTGAATTCGAACCCGGTGAGAAGCAGCGTGGCTGTTGCGCCGTTCTGATTCAATTCATATGGTGACGTTAAGCGTTCCAAACTGCACGAATAGTTGCAAAAATTTCCAGTTGTCTTGTATTTACCAGCGAGCAGCGGATATCCACGAAATGGCTCTGTACAAAGACCAACCGGTTACCATAACGGTGCGTCGCATTCCAAGTCAAAATAAGCCAAAGTTAGCGTCAAGAAGCCGAGAGTTTCTGTTATGCGCAAAAGCGGTAGGCGACTGTTTTCGGCGCTTTCCAGACGACAAATCTGTGTTAAAGTGGCTTTTTAGACACTGGACCTCTTCCATCCCAATGTTACGCGTTTCTTTGGGATCGAGCTTGTGAAGGATTGTGTACTGTTCGTGCATGATCGTTGCCAAAGAGGTAGTCTGAAGCGGTTTTTAGCAAGTCCGCAAATAACCCTCGACTGGGATTTAAAAAGTGGACTGGCAACAGATCTGTTGCGCGTAAGTAGCTAACGTACAAATAGGAACGACGGTACTGTATAGTAATGCAAGTAACACGTTATTTATTTCTGTTTGTTTTGATTAACAGGCCGTTAAAGCGGTCAATACCCACATACCGATGCGCTGTCACGGATTGATCAGTTGTTCCACATGTGTGATTGACAGTCATTTCAGTCTGAAGCTGACAGATTTCGGTGTCCCCAGTATGATGAAATGCGGATTTGGATTAGATGTTGAAACAGAATACGATTCTTGCGACCAGTTTCACATAGCAGCCGAAATCATTGCCGCAAAGGATTTCGCTAGAGCCACAACAAAAAGTAACCTTTATTCTGTGGGGACGATTATCTTGGAAATCATTACAGAGAGCATTTTGGAGAAATATTCTGCGGGCGTATCCATGGCTGGTATTTTTTAAGCAAATGCCATTAAAGTAAAAGTCAAGAAACCGCGCACAATTCGTTACAGATGGTACTTCTGCCGTTGCTGCAGTAAAAAACCACGATTTACAAAAAGCTATATGGCGTTGCATGGATGAGGATCCGCAAAATCGAGGTACTCTGGAAAGACTGTTGCAGCTTTTCCAGGGGCGCAGCGGAAAGCGAACCGTTGTTGAGAAAGTGATCAGAACCTTATCAAAGTATGCCAACGACCTGGAGCACGCCGTTTCCCTTCGTACCCAAGATTTGCTAGTCGAGCGACAAAAATGCGACGCTCTGCTGCAGCATATGCTTCCCGCGTGAGACGCAATTTATTTTAACTGTCACGATATGCGAGCTCTAACACCAGCCTTGATGTGTTTTCACAGAGCTGTTGTGGAGAAACTACGACGCCGCGAAACAGTTCACCCAGAAACGTTCGATTCTGTGACTCTTCAGTTTAGCGACATTATGGGTTTTATGGAGTTTGTCCATAATGCCCGTCCCTTTGATGTGGTGGAATTCTTAAACAAATCTCACGGACTATTTGACGATACAATCAGTACATTCGATGTTTACAAAGTGGAAACGATTAGTGATTCCTATTTCGTACGTGACCTTTATTAGGATATCGTATTTAGCCTGTACTGTCGACAGATCGTTACGGAAATTGATTTTGTATAGGTTGCCTGTGGATTGCCAAAACGCATCGGAGATAAACATGCAGCGGAAATGTGTCGGGCAGCGGTCAGTCTTCTGACTGCGTTCAAGGAAAAATTCAGCAGATCAAACATGCAGTTAAGAATCGGAATACACAGCGGTAAGTTTGGGACTGTAATAGAACAGACTTTCAGATCTGATACAAGCAGAAAATGTAGTTTAGTCAGATCTTTAATTTGCCAGGATCGTGTGTAGCAGCTGTTGCCGGATTACAACGGCCCAGATATTGCTTGTAAGTGAAAGATGCAACTGACTACGCACGACTTTGGAATTACATTCGCGAGGCCTTAGATTTGTGCACCTCTGTTTAAAAAATACAAACATATGACCGTGAATATCAGGTTTGGAGATACTGTAAATACCACATCCAGAATGGAAAGCCATGGAGAAGGCTCGAGAATCCATCTGAGCAACACCACTGCTGCGTTACTTCAGGACACATGCAACGATCTCCGGTATATGCCTCGAGGAACAATCCAGATCAAAGGCAAAGGCTTAATGGAAACCTTTTGGCTTATGGTGACACCCGACCGCTAATGTTTTCTCCTAGTATGCTGTATTCGTTCAAGTAATGCGCTTATAGTTTGAACGGAATTAGTGAATCTGCCCTTGACATATTTCGATGGATATCTTGTATATCTTATCTTGGATATCTTTCGATTGTATCTTGCGACGTTGCGCAGTGAATAGAAAGTGAGTGGGAAGACACAGCAAAAACACACCGTTTCTACTTTATTAATTGTGCTGCTAGTAAATTAGAGACAAAGATTTGTTAAAGAATCCAGTTTGAAACAAATACTGTCCACGCAGGAGACTGGCTATTGGATAACATCTGGAGTACAATTTTGTTTCCAGCAGTGCATCTCGTTCGTTTCAAAAGAATTCAGTATTAGCAACTCACGCATTCAAAAATACAAAATCGTCTTCAATCTCCCTGCTTGAGACAGCCGTACTCATAGCACAAAATTTAATACGATTTCCTCACTGCATTTCTGTACTTATACGCTGGCGGAGGAATTGCGCTGAACTGTAATTTCCGTTGTTCCCCCGTATTCCGCGTCCTATTTCTTACATGATTGCAGCCTAATATCCCATTGTCCTGAAACCTATCGGCTGCACATGGTATCGGTCACTGAGGGCGCTATATCGAGTTTCCTTTTGCCGTCCCGTTGGCGTCGATATCCGGCTTCTGCACAGATTATACTGGTGCGAGCCGTAGGAATGGACGCACATTTCGGCCGCTGTTGCATCCCATACAAATAATTTAGCAGTACTGAGTCGTAAACTGATCGAATAAATGTGACTCAATATCTCAATAACATAGTTAAAAAGGCCCGAAGGTTACAGCAAAACGACCAATTTTTTGGCATTTTCTTACTTAATTTCACACTTGTATGCGGCATGCCGTATACAACGGTTTGCCGTAATTTTGCGTGTGGTATGCCTCACACCGGAAGTGGAGCTGGACAGTTAATTAGTGGAACGGGGTTGTTTTTGTGTTTCTGCTGATTTTTGTTGGATTTCTGAACGTGTGTTGTCTCTGCTTTAATCCACTGCCACACCTTGCAATTTGGATCGAGACCTGGGCAGATTTTATCGCTAATTCCATCATGGATGGACCATTGTACAACTGTCACAATAATTACCGGCAGACTGCCGTAAATGCTATTTGCTGTTGAGTTTCAGCAGTTCGCTGTATAGAAATGCTAGTTGACCTTGCTCGCACCTGGGAACGGGGGAGGGGAAGCGAAACACAAAGGAAAAAGCAAACATGACCCACGCGTACGGTTGTCCGTTTATGTCGCACTTCCGGTGCACGACCGCACTGGTAGTTGTACAAGGGGTAATTTTACCGCACAGACAATGCTCACGTTTGATAAGCAAAGGCGTTTCGGCTTGAATTTTGCGCATTCTTTCACGAGCGATCCTAGGTACGCTCCATTTGACTTCTTTCTCTGAATTAGAATCCTAACAAAACTGAGCGTGACCTTGTGTGTACCGACCGAGACAGCAAAATTAATAATGGTGCTTCCAGTATGGTAAAAGTATGAAATCCCGCCAGCCAACTTGGAGTATCTAATTGTTCTACTGACTCCATTATGCAGCAGTGATGCTCCAGCATTTGTCGTGTGGGAATTAGCACTGGTGCTGAGTTTTGTCCGAAATTCATTTGGAGTTGGTGCATGTGTGCACCGTTCTTTAATGCACGCCAAACGGCAGATCTTTAACCTGCTCGACACCATGACCGGAAAAAATTGTATGCTTGCTATGTGTGTTTTCCATGCACTTATGCATGGAGCGCAACCATCTGTTTCCCTTGATTTCACAGTGGAAATCATTTCGCCGGGAATATCTTATGTTACCAGTTTGAGCAGTCTCCCGATAAACGGCCCTGCTATCGACATGGGAGTGGAAGAAATACAGAAGATCTACTCCAAATACTTCAAAGTTAAATTAACGTACTTGTCCAGTTCCACCATTTTAAATTGTGATGACGCTGCAGCGGGATTTGATTATATGGTTTCGGATTATTATTATCGAACACGTATACCGGCCAATCTTACACTGTTCACATATCCAGGTAAGAAATCTTTGATACTTTGAAGTACACAAACCACAAACATTTACAGCATATGTGAGGAAGCGGCTGTTAAGCAGACTACCAGTAGCACACTTTTCACGAATATGATTTCGAATGGCTATAGGTTGCTATATGGAAGCCATTGCAGTAGCGAAACTTGGAGCAGGTAAAGTTCAGCATTTCGGGCACTGTAACTATTGCTACCCAGTTCATGGCGTTACCGAATTTTTGTTTACCAGGATGGAACCAACTAGTTCTTGTTGGGTAAGTACCTCGCAAACGCCGTTAATTGGCCATGTGCCTTGTGCAAATCAGTCATAATGCCGGTAATAGTTGGGCCAACCTATACCTGGATTGTAACAGCCAGTACCAGTATATGAACATTTACTGTCAGTTAACGAAACGCGGGCTATCGGGGGTCTGGTCAGCATGCTCGTTTGCCGAAGGCATGGCTAAGTAACGGCATTTGCGATATTCAGTAATCAATAACGACAAAAGTATAGAGGTACTTCATCTGCAAAGTATCTTTCCGGATTAGTGATGAGATCATAATCTTTATGGATTACTGTCCATAGCTCAGGTTTTAATTATAGAATTAAGGCACTTAGTTCACGTTCCCGTAACACAATCATATAATATGGTTTGCTGTTTTATTTGTCATTGACCTTTCCGTGATATATACGATTACTGGTAATCGCGAATACAATTCGAGCATCGGTATTTGGTCTCAAATACGTCGGCAATACGGACCATCATATGGTGAAGATCAGTCTTTATTTGGTCAACTGACCTGCAACGTAACATCAATATTAGCACCATGCTGATTACGTTTAGGTCCTACAACGAAAACACTTGGAGAAACAAAGCTCTTTATTCTAACTTGATTCAAGCTGGACCCATCATGGCCAGGCCACTTTTAATGGCTATGGTAACACTCTTGCAAAAGTACACCTGGAAAACGGTGTATAACGTTTGCGACAAAGGTGGCACAGCTGGAGCTGTCGCGCTGATTGGCAGCCAAGCGATTACAGCGCGGCTGCGCGCAACCGCCGGATCTGTGGCTTATTTGTCAACCGTCGACACTACCAAAAATGAGACTTTCTCTGGTGTGATCAGCGAAATAAGAAATACGGCCCGAAGTATGTCGTGAGTATGAGTCCTTAGAATTCGTCAGTACGTTCACCGGTGTTGTTGCAGTTATCACATTCTGGGGACATGCCAATTCGCTTCGAAAGTTTATGGTACAAACGCACCTGTTGTCCAGTTGTGGTTGCATGAAGAATTGTACTTATACTTATTTTTTCAAGATAGAGGCTCACCTCAACAACATGACCAACGGCGATTACGTACGCGGAGAATGTCAGCCTTTATTTTGTTATACTGTACAAATAGAGTTTACAAGAAACACCTTCGGCTGCCGCCTCAGGGTTTCTTGGATCGTATTTTTTCCTAAATTAAAATGATTCTGATCTTCCATTTCATAATGCAGTGTCCCTGAAATGGAATTTTGCTCTCTTCTATTGTTTATTAGTAGCGTTCGGCACAGTGTAGTCGAAAAGTCGAAGGTCCCAAAATTTGGTGATAGCAGGATTTGTACTGGTCTTTTTGACTGATTGATTGGAGCCGAATTTCTGTGGCAGTGCCCAGTATGTATCCGTATTTTACGAAACTGTAATTTTGTATTTAAGAACCTTTGATTTTGTCACCGACTCGTCGCAAGGCCTTCGCTACGCAAATAAAATTTCAATCCGACCTTGCCGTTCGATAGGCGGTTGTGCGCTTGTGGTAAAGCGCACAGCCGCGTAATAAACGGAAAGATCGGCTTGAATTAAATTTTAAGTACACAAAGGAAGCACGTACACAAATTTTATAGGTCGCGCTAAACAATGCAGCCTGCTCACTTTGTTTTGAGGGCGAGCGTCTCGTTCCAGCTAGCCATTTCTTTATCCTTCCTATAGAGTGCGCTGGTAAAAACGGTTTCGCTAAAGGTGGCTTTGCTTTTCTTCACTTCGTCGCTGATCGCTTTGTAAGTTAATGACTTAGGGCATCTCTACGGCACTTTCGCTTTTATATTCTGGTACGGATCTTTACGAGCTTTCTGTGGTAGTTCGTTTTCGGATTTGTGGCTTTCGGTTCACATTTTTGATATGGTTTTGCTCATAGATTTGTTTTTCTGTTGTTCATACCTGTTCTACCATTCATTTCCGGACTACTTTCCTCAGTCGATCACTAGCATACAGGTGACCGTCCAGTTTTTGACTGGAATTCTAAGATTAATATTGCGTTCTGAAACAGCGACTTTAGAATGACTATAATCTTCCTGGTTAGTTCATGCTCCGAAGCTGCAATATTGACTGCTTAAATGGAATCCACAGTACGTAACGATTTATTTTCTGTAACGAAATGCTTGCCGTTAATGATGCTCAGTAAACCGGTTCATACTCATATTAAGATTTATGAATAGTTGACTTTACTGCTTTGCACCGGACGTATATAGCATTTCTTTTTGTACGCTGTTTCGGGATCCGGCAAGCTGTCGGCCGGTCAAACCAACTGTATACCTGGCCCGGTAAAAATTTCCGGATGAACTTTAATTTAAAAGTTACAACACTACGGCGTATAATCTTTTGGAATATAGCTGTTCGGGCATTAGTCACGCCAAACTTCTTGGGGAGCAAAACTTTTTAACGCGTAGCACGTATGTTTTGTAATATCACCCTATTTGCGGGCACTGGGGGCCGAATGAAGCAGTAAATGTGAAAAGATTTTTCGAACGGCTCTCTGATTGTCACGAAAGAAGCTAAGGTCATAAGGACAGTACGGTAGAATTTTTTTTGGGTTAGCGGACAAATCAATCAGCGGCAACTATCCTCCGACCATCTTGATATCCCGACCGCAGTAAATCGTTCAACATTTAGGGAAACAATGGAACTGTTTCTAGTATTTCCCCACATTTTTACAAAGTTAGAAGGAACGGTAACAAACTCAGCGCTACGGTTAATTGACTGATTCTCGCAGCTCTGCTCTTCTCTGGACGATCCCCTTTTTTGATCGTTGAACGAACAGGACCGATGGGTGGACGTGGACTTTACTCCTATGTTGGTGCGCATTACGTCCAGTACCGTGGTCGCAGTACCGTGGCCAACACGACAAACAAAGGTCGTTTTTATCGAGCACAGAAAATATTCGCTTTGGTCGATCATAACATCATGTTTGAAATCACTCGTGAGACTTCGTTCGCGAATTTGCATTATTAAAACGTGTCGCATGGGATATCCGCGTTTTTTTGCAAGCATTATAAGGTTGAACGACGGGAAAAGGGCAAGCTGTTGAGAAGATTCACAGAGTGCTCTGAGCTGCCCGTTGATTTCCTTCAAAATCAAATATCATGTGCAACCGTTTTGGCCCATGCTCTACCCGATGCAAAAATTTGTTTGAGCGGAGGTTGTTTGGTTTGGGAGATCTCGTGGTCACGGGACGGAGTTCCGTAATAGGAACTAGTACTAGATAGGTTTATGTTGCCCTGGCGCCTTTCGAATATCCGACTCCGATGTACGGAAACATAACCTGGCAGAATAACGACGAATGGGACGAAGTATTTAGTACTGCTTGTATATGGCACTAGTGAATGGCTGTCTTGAACTCGGCATGTTACTCGCTTTCTAGATCGCATTTGCCGCATACCGGTCTCTGTTCGTGGTCATCCCATGTCCTTCGAGTGAAGAGGCTCGGAAAACCAGGGAATCAATGTATCCAGAACTAATACGACGGTCAAAACAGAAGTACAACTACACTTACAAGCCCGGTGATGTAGTAAGCATAAAACAATACTGTATTTTCATGGCTTATTCTTTCTGCCTTATTAACCACTTCTTTTATCAGCCGACTCCGGTTGTGATTACGCAGTACGCATGCCAGCATATGCTGGGCGTAGTTCTGAATGAAACATTAGCTAACCTCAACGGATCTGTTTCCGTTGTGGAGCAAAGCGGCGGTTTGGCCAAACTTTTTTGGAATCGGACGTTTGCTACTCCGATAGGTCCATTCAGCTTCGATGAAGTAGGTGACCGAAGAGTTCAACAGGAGATACAACAAATGAATTTAACAACTGGGCGTTTCGAGGTGAAGAATTAATCAAGGTTGAACAGGAACAAAAAGGTGATTAAATTCTTTTAATGGTCCGTAGCCATTCCTGGTGCAGAATGCAGTGACTTTTAAACTATCGGAAACGAAGCCGCTGGTATGGTTTAGCGGTAATCTACCTCGTGATATTCCTGAATGCGGATTCAATGGACAAACAGGACCTTGTGCATTAGCTGCTGGTAAATTAGGCTGCACGACCTCTGTTATTTTTGGATAGGTACGAGTATGATACAGATGCTTTGTAGAGATGACGCGAAGAACGACGATAGCTATTGCTCTTGGAGTTATTGGCGGCTTGGCCGTTTTCATTGGTATTATCGTACAAATCGTGAGGTAATATCAACACTCAAGCAGCTTGGTTTCTAAGCGCAATAACCATAATTTTTTTTTCTGGCAGGAAGCTAACGGCGGAAGCCCAGCTCAAGTCCATAGCATTTGCGCTTAATGGGCCACTAATTTTTGACCAGAATGTGGTGAATTCGAACATGGTGAGAAGCAGCTTCCAGTGCCAATATTCCGATAGCATTTTACACTATGATCTTATTCTTTACCATTAAATTTGGAAAGGCAAGTAGCAAAAAATTGCCAGTTGTCTTGTATGCTAATAATGCACTAGAGAGCAGCGGAAGGCAACATCCATGAAACGGCTCTCTACAAAGAGCACCCGGTTTCGGTGACCATTTGTCGCATTCCGAGCCAGAATAAACAACGATCAGCGTCAGAAAACCGAGAATTTCTACTGTGCGCAAAAGCGGTAAGCGAATGCTTGCCAGACTGCAGACCTCTGATATTGTGGCTCTTTAGACCCTGGACCTTGTCCATCCCAATGTTACGCGTTTCTTTGGGATTGAGCTGTCGAAAGATTGTGTACTGTTCGTACATGATCGATGCCAAAGGGGCAACATGAAGCGATTTTTAACAAGTCCGCAAATAACCATTGACTGGGATCTAAAAAGTGGACTGGCAATAGATTTGTTGCGCGTAAGTACGAATCGGCACGACGGAATCCAATAGCAGAATAGCTAGGACGGTATTTAATGTATGTTATTGCTTTGGTTGATAGGCCGTGAAAGCGGTTAATACTTACATACCGATGCGTTATCACGGATTGATCAGTTGCTCCACATGTGTGATCGACAGCCATTTCACTCTGAAGCTTACCGATTGCTGTGTTCCCAGTATGCTGAAATGCGGGTTTGGAGTAGATAGGTCAACAGAGGGCGATTCCAGTGATCTCTTCCACATCGCAGCCGAACTCGTTGCCGCTAAGGATTTCGCCAGAAGTACACCAAAAAGCAACCTTTATTCTGTTGGGACGGTACTCATGGAGATTATAACAGAAAGCATTCTTCAAAAGTCTCCTTGGGGCGTGTCGATGGCTGGTATTCAAAAAATCGGTTTTGTTAAGTTGACTAAGAATAACATGGTTGTGCTAAGAAACAAACGGTAACAACACTTCTTACAGATAATACTACCGTTACTGCAATCAAGAACAAATATCTGCAGAAAGCCATTTGGCGGTGCATGGAGGAGGATCCGCAGAATCGAGGTACCCCGGAAAGATTGTTACAGCTTTTCCAGGCTGGTAGCGGCAAGCGAACCGTCGTGGAAAAAGTAATCAGAACCTTATCAAAGTATGCAAACGATCTGGAATACGCGGTATCCCTTCGTACTCAAGATTTGCTCGTCGAGCGACAAAAGTGCGACATTCTGCTACAACACATGCTTCCCAAGTAAGGCGTTGAATCAGTTTGCTGCCACGATATGCGTGCTGGTGTCTCGGACTTGACGCATTTGCAGGGCCGTAGTGGAGAAATTGCGACGCCGGGAACCTGTTCATCCAGAGACATTCGATTCTGTGACCCTTCAGTTCAGCGACATTATGGGCTTTATGGAGTTTGTCCATGGTGCGCGCCCCTTTGATGTGGTGGAGTTCTTAAATAAATCCCACGGGTTATTTGACGATACAATCAGTGCATTCAATGTTTACAAAGTGGAAACGATTGGCGATTCCTATTTCGTATGTACCTGTGCATATGTGGTTTAATTATGGTACCACCATACTGTCGACTGATCGCTACGGAAATTGATTTTGCATAGGTAGCCTGTGGGTTGCCAAAACGCATTGGAGATAAACATGCAGCGGAAATGTGTCGGACAGCGGTCAGTCTTATGACTGCTTTCAAGGAAAAATTCAACAGGTCAAACATGCAGCTGAGAATTGGAGTACACAGCGGTAAGTTTTGGATTGTAACAGAACAAACTTTCAAGTCTGATACAAGCAGAAAATGCAGTCTAGTCAGACCTTTAATTTGCCAGGATCATGTGTAGCAGCTGTTGCCGGATTACAACGGCCCAGATATTGCTTGTAAGTGAAAAATACAACTGATTACGCCCGCCTTTGGAATTACATTCATGAGGTCTTAGATTTGTGCAACTCTGTTTAAAAGATACAGACATATAACCGTGAATATCAGGTTTGGAGATACGGTAAATACCACATCCCGAATGGAAAGCCATGGAGAAGGCTCGAAAATCCATCTGAGCAACACCACTGCTGCGTTACTGAAGGAGACCTGCACTGATCTGCAATGCATACTTCGAGGAACCGTCCAAATTAAGGGCAAAGGTTTAATGGAAACCTTTTGGCTTGTGTTCACGCACGATGGATAAATGCGTTGTTGCATTCACAGAATCTTGCGTTTTGTAGCTTTAACTAACAAGAGTCGATGTAATGCATTTGCCAGTTACGAATTTCGGTGACTTTCTACGGTGTCATGTGGCACACAGTGGAACGGAAACCACACGAAATCATACATTTACGCCCAGTTGCTTGTGGATTTTTGTCGAATGAAAAGCACCTTGAAAAAGACCAATGTTAAATGCAAATCGCTAGAGAAAAGCTGTAGAAGAACCACACACAGGACCGGCTGCAGGATAGCTGCATGAGTTCAGCTGCAGGCAGATACAGTTTTCTGAGTTTGCTAACGCACGCCGAAATTGAATAAAGGTCACAGTAAGTGTAAGCCGTTGTACTTACGCAAGTCATGTTGGCTGGTTAGTTGTTGGAGTAGCAAACTTGTGATTCCCTGCAGTACAGTATAGTATTCTGATACGGGACACCGTGCCAGTTTGCGAGTCGGCGTGTCAGGGTGTGTTTTATTCCCGTAAGAACCTATTTCAGTATCGGCTTGCGAGCTTTTACGAAGGCCAGTTCCAAGCAAGCGAGTTGACTAGCGATGTCGATCGAACAACCCCAAAGCAGCATTCACAGTGAAAATCCGTGTCTTATGTCCAATGGGGCCCACTTGCATGAAAAATGTCGGAAAAGAATATGTACGGGTGCTGGTCAGCTAAACTCAACGTTACTCGCTGGGGCACATATTGCAAGGGTATACGTATATGGTATACGTGTCTGTAGATTTTGTACATCACTAAAACAGCCTTCGCAATGAAAGCACGTATCCTACAGTGGTCTGAACAGAAATCTACCTACTTGCCGCCCACAATAAACAACGTCAGATACCGCATGTTCGTGATCGGGATCTGTCGATTATCGTACCCTGTTCGACAAATAGCAGCAGTCGATACTGTAATCCTCCAATATCGACATAAAACTATGTTAATGCTGGCTCAGAGTATTTATTGCTGTCGGTTATGCAGACATCAGACTCTTGCGTTATCGACTTTCCTGCAAAGGTTACTCCCGTAATCATCAGTAATGGTACACAGCTTTCTCAAGCGAGAGTCTACAATTTTGTCAGTGAATGTTCGAGCCGTTGTTAAGAGTGTACAGAATATAGAGGATTTTTGAATGTGCTCGTTATCATGACCAAACGGATTTTTATGTCTGTTCTTTCGGTTTTCCTTGCATTTGTGCGCGGCCGCCAAGTGCAAGCGAACATTTCCGCTGATTTTACAGTGGAAATCATTTCACCGGGAATATCTCACGTGACCAGTTTGGGCAGCCTCCCGATGACCGGACCTGCGACAGACATGGGAGTGGAAGACATCCAGAGGATCTACTCGAAACACTTCAAAGTGAAGTTAACGTATTTGATCAGTCCTTTGATTTTCACCTGTGATGACGCTGCGGCTGGATTCGACTATATGGTTTCGGATTATTATTATCGAGCACGCGTACCGGCAAATCTTACGCTGTTCACATATCCAGGTTTGCGATCTGTTATATTCAAGTTAAACCGCAGTGCTTACTCAAACTCGAGAAAGTGGTTCTGGAGCGCTTCTTTGCAATGATTACAATCTGCTGTACATAGGTTGCTACAAGGAAGCCGTTGCTGTAGCGAAACTTGGAGCAGGTGAGTGTTTAATATTTCGGGAGCCGTTGATTCCGTGTCCCTACTGAGCTTGTTGGTTGTCAGATCCTAGCTGAATGCGTTACCGAAACTTTTGTTGCCCAGGGTGGAACCAGCTAGTTCTCGTTGGGTGAGTACATACCTATTCAAAAAGTATGACGACAGTTTATTGTATTTTAAAAGTTCGTTTCTGGAATTATTCTCCTGGTGAGAAACACAGAAATCCGTCCGGATTTGCATGCCTTGGTTTACAGAAAGCTCATTAGTTTACGTTCCCGTTCTTACGGTTGGGTTAACTGCGTCTTTTGTCATTGATCTTTCCGGGATAAATCGAAATCATAAATTCTCATATCGGGATTTGTCTCGCGCTTACGTCGACGATACGGGAAATATCGAGAAAATCAATTCGATCAGCCGTCCTGTGGCTGCATGTGACTAGGACGTTGCTGATATCGTATAGGTCGTACAACGAAATGGCATGGAGGAACAAAGTTCTCTACCCCAACGTGATTCAAGCTGGACCCATCATCGCTAGACCAATTTTACTGGCTATAACAGCACTCTTGCAAAAGTTTAGTTGGACAACGGTCTATGCAGTGTGTGATAAAGGTGGCACTGCCGGGCCTGTTTCGGTGATTGGCAGCCAAGGGATAACAGTGCGGTTGCGCGCAGTATCCGGATTTGTGGCGTACGTGTCCACCGTGGATACCACCAAAAACGAGACATTTACTGCAGCACTCCGAGATATAAAGAGTTCGGCCCGAAGTACTAATCCAGTATGTGCTGTCTGACTTTGCCAAGATGCTCAACAGTGTATGTTGTTGCAGTTATCACGTTTTGGGGACACGCAAATTCGCTTCGGAAGTTTATGGTGCTGCAGTGTCTTTGGTCAGGTTGTAAAGTAGAGAAATTCCACATCTTCTTGTTTTCAGATAGAGGCTCAACAAAGCAACATGACCAATGGCGATTACGTAAGTGAAAAACATCTTGCTTTGTTCTGTTACCCCTGCGGACTTTTGCATTCTAATTATAAGGTCTATGTTGCAATGGCACCATTCGAATATCCTACTCCGCTGTACGGCAACATAACATGGCAGAACAACGATGAATGGGACGAGGTACTTAGTCTTAGTACCATAATGAAATTGTCAAAAGCCATCAAGTTATCAACATTTCCAGAAGACCAGCGCTAATAAAAGCTTTAAACGTAGCCTATTTGTATGCACTGAATCATCTGGTGTTCTTAATCCGTGATTTATGCCTTAATATGGTAATAATTATTTTCCGCATTGCCGACAACAGGGAATTTCCCCGTTATATCTAAACCTCAATGCCCAGAAAATTGGTGACTACTGACTACTTTTATTGATGAAATATATTTCGCAATGCAGCAAAAGTTAACAGCCTCACAATAATATTAGGGCGCGTGGAGATAACGAATGTGGTTGATTGACTAACTTTTAAATTTTTTCTGGAAGATTTTGTGTTCAGTATTGTTTATGGCTTGGTCAAAATGAGAAGGGCGGCGTGCTGCGTTTCTTTCTACTTTATGCGGCTAACAAGCAGTTACTGAAAGTGTAGTGCGCGCCGCGGCAGAGCGCCTCTTGTCGAGTAACGTCATTCCTACATCAGGGTGGGTCCTACCATAGGGTGAATAATCGGCAATAGTCTGGGCCTAGTAACAGCTTTCCCATGGTACCTATTTTAATAGATCGCATTTTCCGCCTACCGATCGCTGTTCGTGGTTGCACCAAGTTCTTCTGGTGAAGATGCCCGGAAATTCAGAGAATCCATGTTTCCAGAATTAATACGACGATCCAAACAGAAGTACAACTACACCTACAAGCCAGGCGACGTGGTAATAATGAAAACATGCTTTTCTTTAATTCTGGATATTTTAACCTTTCAAGTTGTTGCTGATTTCCTTGCATTAGCCAAATCCAATCATTATCACGCAGTACGCATGCCAACATATGCTGGGCGTGGTCGTCAATGAAACACTAGCTAGCTTCAATGGATCCGTTTCCTTTGTGGAGCAAAGCGGTGGTTTAGCCGAACGTTTCTGGAATCGCACGATTCCTACTCCGATAGGTCCGTTCAGCTTCGATGAAGTAGGGGAGCGAAGAGTTCAACAGGAGATACAGCAAATGAATCTAACTACCGGGCGTTTCGAGGTAAAATAGGTTGTTCAACTATACAGAGTTAAAAAATTGTGTATTTCATACTTTTATGTTTCATGCATAGCCATTCCTGGTACAAAATCCGGTGACCTTCAAACTATCAGAGGTAAAACCGCTGGTATGGTTCAGCGGCGATCTGCCTCGCTCTGTCCCTGAATGCGGGTTTACTGGACAAACTGGGCCTTGTGCACTAGCTGCTGGTAAAGCTATGTGCACTGTGTTCTTGTTTTCCATGGACTTAGCGAATAATATGGTTGCTATTGCAGAACAAGCGTTAAGAACAACGATAGTTATCGTTATTGGAGTCATTGGTGGAGTGATAGTCTTTCTTATTATTACGATACAAATCGTGAGGTAATACGCATGTCACCGACCTCACCTTACAATTAGGTTTCAAATAAGTGCATACAACAATCATCAGTTTTTGGTAGGAAACTGAATGCGGAAGTGCAACTCAAATCCATAAAGCCTGAGCTGGATGGGCCACTACATTTTGACCGGAATGTCTTGAATTTCAGCACGGTGAGATACAGCGAGAATCAATACCGTCGGTTTCTCCACCGCTGAGATTCTGTCCTCAGAAAGGATAGAAATACAGTGCTTTTTCATGCACATGCTCCATTCAGACGGAACTGCTGATGATTTTGAAAAGACAAGCAATCATTTTCATTGATGTTATAATTTGTGCGCTAGAAAACCGCGGAAAGAAACATCCACGAAACTGGCATGTACAAAGACCACCCGGTTACGTTAACAGTCTGTCGCATTCCGAGCCATAACAGACAGCAACTAACGTCAAGAAACAGAGAATTTCTACTATGCGCAAAAGCGGTAAAGCCAGTGCTATAGGCGCGTTTCAACCTGCAGATCTCTGATAAAGTGGCTCTTCAGATTCTAGACCTTCTCCACCCCAACGTTACGCGTTTTTTTGGGATTGAGATTGCTAAAGAAAGTGTGCTGTTCGTACATGATCGTTGCCAAAGGGGCAATCTAAAGCGATTTTTGACAAGCCCGCAGATAACCATCGACTGGGATCTAAAAAGTGGATTGGCGATTGATTTATTGCGCGTGAGTAGCTAACTGCACAAGTGGGAACGACCGGTACTATACAGTTGTGTAATTAAGACGTGATTTACAGATATCTGTTTGATTTGGTTGGTAGGCCGTGAAAGCGGTGAACACTCACATACCGATGCGTTATCACGGATTGATCAGTTGCTCCATATGTGTGATCGACAGCCATTTCAGTGTGAAGTTGACCGATTTCGGTGTTCCCAGTATGATGAAATGCGGCTTCGGAGTAGATACTTTCACAGAATACGACTCGTGTGATCAGTTTCATATCGCAGCCGAAATCATTGCCGCTAAGGATTTCGCGAGAACCACAACAAAAAGTAACCTTTATTCCGTTGGGACGATTATCTTGGAGATCGTAACAGAAAACGTTTTGGAAAAGTATTCTGCTGGTATTTTTCAAATTCAACCTGTTTTAAGCAGGTCTAATAAAGTGATGTCGAGAAACCTTTCACAATTTGTTACAGACGGTACTCCTGCATTTGCTGCAATTAAAAACCAGGACTTGCAAAAAGCTATTTTGCGATGCATGGAACAGGATCCGCAGAATCGAGGTACCCTGGAACGGTTGTTGCAGCTTTTCCAGGTTGGAAGCGGCAAGCGAACCGTTGTTGAAAAAGTAATTAGAACCTTATCAAAGTATGCGAACGATCTGGAACACTCGGTGTCCCTTCGTACACAAGAGTTGCTCTTTGAACGAGAAAAATGTGACGCTCTGCTGCAGCATATGCTTCCCCTGTAAGAGTCTGTCCTGGATACAATGTCACTTCTGTTACGCTAAGCTAGCAGAACCATTGATCTTCATGCGTTACAGAGATGTAGTGGAGAAACTGCGCCGCCACGAACCTGTTCATCCAGAGACATTCGATTCTGTGACGCTTCAGTTCAGCGACATTGTGGGTTTCATGAAGTTTGTCCATAATGCTCGCCCCTTCGATGTGGTGGAATTCTTAAACAAATCTCACGGATTGTTTGACGATACAATCAGCACATTCGATGTATACAAAGTGGAAACGATTAGCGACTCTTATTTCGTACGTATATGTGGTTTTGATATGGTACCAGCGGACTGCAAAACGTTATAGAAATTGACGCTTTACAGATTTCCAGTGGGGTGCCAAAACGCATCGGAGATAGACATGCATCGGAAATGTGCCAGGTGGCGGTCAGTCTTATGACTGCATTTAAGCAAAAGGTCGCCAATACAAACATGCAGCTAAGAATTGGCATACACAGCGGTACGTTTTCAATTTTAACGAAGCGAAGCTTCCAAGTCTAATAACTTTTAAGCGGAATAGTGAATCAGGCCTGTCTTCAGGATCATGCGTGGCAGCTGTTGCCGGATTACAACGGCCCCGATACTGCCTGTAAGTCGTGTCCAGTGCTACTTCTAGCTGGAGTTTTCCTCCAAGTGATAGATGGGAGCACGTCAGTAATATTCTCACTCGTTTCAGTATCAGTAAATAACAGAATTTCTAACTACAGCTGTAATGTTTGCTAACCTACGCAAAAGTTACATACTGAATGGCAGGTTTGGAGATACGGTTAATACCACATCCCGAATGGAAAGTCATGGAGAAGGCTCGAAAGTCCATCTGAGCAATACCACTGCTGCGCTGCTCAACGAGACCTGCACTGATCTCCAGTACATACCTCGAGGAACAGTCCAGATCAAAGGCAAAGGTTTAATGGAAACCTTCTGGCTTGTGGTGACACCAGATGAATAAAATGTTCTTCTAGTTTGTTACGTTTGTTCAAGTGTTCTGTGGAAATGTCCATCAGCCAGATTCTGCCAGAATGTATCGAAGCATAACATCTTTCAAAAAACAGTATCGTACATTATGGCTAGCGAAATCATTAGTTATACCACGCCGGAGACCGGCTACTGCGTAGCACGATCGCGAGTTTAGTGGCCAGCGTATCTATATGTACTTTCGTTATTTTATCGACGCGCACTGTGATTGGCACTGCTAAAATTATGTTAGCCGTTGAAAACTTGCCGCCAGTTTAGTTGTTGCTGTCCAATAGTCTGTCCATGCGGGCAACCTGGTGCACGTTTTGTGACCCGGCCGATGGAAGACTTGCGTTATTCCATAACGATCCATTTCACCTTGCTTCTGCTGAACTTTGCAAATGCAAGTTCGAAGCAAAAGAATAGACTTGCGATGCTGAGCAATCCGAAAACAGCATTCAGAGTGGAAACCAGTGTCTTAAGTCCGATGGATATTACTGGCTTTTGGACCGGTTTGGGTCCAGAGACAAAAGACATACCATGTGCAAGGTATATGATGTCTTTATGTAAACTGACAATCGGCTTCATGTTGCCCGTGATTCCCATCCACTCAACCCTAGTAAGTATAAATTCACCATGAAATCAAAATATGTGAGGCATGCCAGTGGTTTTCATACAAAGCACTGAAATGAACGGCAAGGTTCGCTCCCGTTTGGAGTTGATACATAGATACAAACAACTCGTAGGCAGATTCAATCGCAACCACAAATCCCATCTTTTTATAGACGGGAGTCTCGTCATCGTTGGTAAAGATCGCCATTTTATCGGTACGCGATAGGTTAGCCGCCAGTGCCAAAAGGTCATCCAGCGAAGCAGATTGTCCAGGTCTTCGAGTTCGCTTGAGCAGTGGTTCCAATCCGCTTCGGTTCTAGAAGAAGCAGTAACATTTGTTTCGATATGTGGTAACATTGCGACAACTAGTTTCACACACATTGTGACAATTGGTTTGAAATTACATTTCGCGACGCTATAAATACCATGAATTCAAGTGGTGAACTTGAGCTAAGCAGCAAAGGATAGTAATCAGATTCCACAAACTGCTGTAATGTGTGGAACGGAGGCGTAACGGTGGATCCCGCTAAGCTGGACGTAATACTGGCGAACATGACGGTAGTCGCAAAATACGAGTACAACAGCCATACTACCACGGCAATAGTCCCTCCGGCGAAGTGTCGAGGCCCGTGAAGGTCACCTACAACGATGGATAACATGAGAATTCCGGCTCCGATCGTACAAATGATATTTGATCATGCCAGACAGAATTTATATTTTGTCTGTTGACTGAAAAGTTTCTATTTAATCCATACGATTCCCGAGTGGCCATGCCACACCTAGCATATAAAGTTGTGGACCTTTCTGTCGGTTGATCAGTCCGAACCTTTAAAGTATTGCTATCAGATTGTACGAGTATCGTTACTTTAATCTATTTGACTATCAGATGCAATGTGGTAGTATTGCTGCAGATATTCACCTTGGCTAAAAAAGCTCGCCAGAACTTCCCAGCCAATCTTCAAGCATGCACTCCAAAACCACGCTACACGTCTTCCGCGTTGTCGTACACATGGTACTTTGTCTTTTCTATCCGACTGTCGCCGCAAAATCAAAGCGCACCAGACGCAAGCTGCAGCCAGTAATAATGCTGGCCATGTCTCCACGAACGCTCGGTGAAATATGACATCAAGTATGGAACGGGTTATGTCTGACTCTTTCCACCAGCGTTCATGGACCGAGATTTTATAATTCCGCATCACACAACCGCTGATCATTTCGAAGTGCTTCAGTCGCGTCGAAGTGACAGATAAAGACGTAACGCTGATATCGGTCAGGCCTTGTAATAATTCGGCCGATGCTCCGTAGTACTTGGTACTGTCAGATGTCATCGTGACTACTTGGCGATCCTCCGCATTAAAAAGAAACCTGCTAACATTAACTTTCAATTTAAGACAGATATTTAGATGTAGGAGTATTTATATTACCTTAACCCTAATTCTTGACCAATAAAAGCGAGCACAGTAATGGATATTCCACAAAAACATCCAGAACCGGGTGGACTCTCAAAGCTCCATGGTGGATCATCGGAAACACTCACTCTGAAAATTTCTGACGAGTTTCCAGTTGACTGTTTTGAGAATAACTGGTTATTGTGCTTGAGATCACGTTGGAGATGATGGGCACAAATGGTCAGCTGGAGCGCCTGGCATGCACGGTACAGTTTGAGTTTTTCCATGTTATTCACTTAGACAGAACCCAGACGAACTTGGTTTCTCACTCGAACTCGAACTCTCACTCTAAATTTATGCAAACCTTTTTTCGTTACGCGCAGATGCCGTGATATATCTCGAACAAAACTGTGATCACGAACGCCGATTTGGGACCACGAAGCTCTCTGCGATGAAAATTGTAGTGATCGATTCCGAGGTCTACCTAGTAAGATAGCATTTTTTGCTGTACATTGTCCCTGTTTGTTTTTAGAATGCTGACATCTGGGAATATAGGGTGGTAATTTCCCACTGGTGACGTAAGTAAAGGTTGTAGTAAACGAATTCTTGCAGACCAAACCAACTGCGGAAACTGAGCTAACGCTTGCCTGGCTAATAATGTTATACTAATATTTGAAGTTATGCGACAGGCCTGATAGATGTCCATGTAGATATTCTTTGCACAAAATTCACTGCAGCAAACACCACAGTCACTTAGTTCAGTTACTCCCATTGTTGACCTTTACGTTTCACACGTATTTTTAACACGCATGCTTATGCTATACGACCATGTATAGAAAGGCTGCCATTGGGAAACACTTCTTTCCGTAACGCACTCTGCAAGGTTGCTCCAGCTGTTCTCCGCAGTATTGTTTTTAGTTGTCTGTAGTTCGAGCTAATTTGCAACGCTGCTTCGGTATTCCCGTACACCAACCTCTGATTGAAGCAGGATTTGCAGTTGTTATTGAGCGTACCGATAGATGGATTAGTCGCATAGCAGTGATCGAGATCTGTCGGCTTTTGGCTGGATTAAACAAGCGGCTGAAGAGTTCTTTATAACATTGCTAACGTATCACCGTGTTTGTCTGCTATGATTAAACTGGAATTTTGAGGAGCGCCAGCAAAACTGCTGAATTCGGTGGATTGGAAGACTCCCTCCGGTACTTTTTGCCGCTTTTCTGCATTGACCTTGGGAATCATATTTCATTAAACTGCACGCACGGGCAGTTCATTGTGGTACTGCACTTCGTGCAGTTTCATATCTGACTAGGTGCTAGGACGTATTGTTCATACCGGTCAAAACAAGCATCGCCAACGGTCAGTACTCATACTGCAAGTGCAGGCAGGTACAGGTTGACCCACGCGGCTTCCGTAGTTTGGGGTTTTTTGTTATCGATAACTTGATATGTTTGTATCGCTTACAGCTGTACTCCTGGCACGTACAGGAAACGCTACAGTCAACACTTTACGAAATCGTAGAAGCTGCAGCACCAATGCATATTTACAAGCAGTCATATTATGTGGAACTACCTAAATATGTCATCCTTCTGGGTTGGGATCATCATTTTTGGCCTGACGTGCAGCGAGTTATTACTAGTTTTGAACTAACGCTCGGGTTAGTGGAAGTCTGGAAGACCGTTTGGACAGAATTCGGTACACACAGAATCCTAACAAGATGCAGATACACAAATAGGCTTTGTTAAAGCAATCCAGCCTTGTGCTGTGTTTTCAGATTCTCTGACCTCTATTCTTTGACCCAAAAACAACTTATCAATTGTGGATGTATGGCCACCGCGAGAGAACACCGACTCTGTCAAGGTCTTCACCTCGTTGTGTGTTCGGACACCCTTGCTGACCAACACAGTCGAACAATGCTAAACGTCAGCATCTCCGATAATCCTCCTTACAACTATGAAAGCCCCGTCGGTTCGGGTTGCTTCTGTGGCATCTCCATCACACTGCTTAGTTTTATCGCTACAAGACTGAATTATGGGTAAGTTCTGTTCAGAAACTTAACGCTCGAGTCTAAGTAAATTTTTATTACTGTACCAGGCTGATTCTTCTGGCGGCAACACCGCCCCTGTCCAGATTCAAAACTGCTGACAACGTCACGTACGATGGAGCTCCAGCGGAACTGCTATTAGGGAATGTCATGATGAGCATATGCCCTTTAGCTGTTAACACGAATCGAATCCGGCATTTCATGCTGGTACCCGGTTATATCGTTCGTGATTATCACATTGCTGTGCATAAGCGATGGCTGGTGGATTCTGCTGGTGGATCTGGATCGATTTCCTTGGGCATATTGAGGAGCTTTCTTAGTGGTACCATCTGGCCGGGACTGGTAGGAACAGTGATTGTCGTTCTGGGCATTCTTTTCTTTACAAGGATATGGAGGCTACAAAAGCCGCGGGTGGGGAAGCATGGACGCATTAGACAAAAACTGACGATAAAGGTGATCGCCAGGGCGTTTTCCCATGTTTGCCAGAGTGTGCTTGGGAGTTTTCTTGGCCAAAGTATATTGTAGTCTATTAAAGCGCACCTCATCTGACAACCATTCGCAGTCTAGTCTGACAGTGTATTTAATTCGCAGCGGATATCGACAAACCGAAACAATTCATCGCAACTTATGTGTCCACGGCTCTTTGGCTGATTTACTGCTTGTTTTCCGTTGCCATATTGAGCGCCTATCTGAGTTCCAGTTTCATGGGATCCGTGCTAGTTCCTCCTTTCCGTTCCGTCTCGGATTTCCTGACTTCCGATTTTTACCCTCTTCTGCAACAAGGCAGCTCTCAACCATCTCTAATTGTAAGTACCATGTAAAACTGCGCTGCTACAGGTTTAACCAGCGCCGTCAAAGTACGAATACATTCTGCTCATTAACGGCCAATCTGCCGCATTTAACGATATTCCGTTCTCAATGATGGCAGAAATCAAATTATTGCAGAACAGTACGGGACTCCGGGAAATGATGCCAAGAATCAAATATTACGATTCCGGTAGCAGTGTACAACAGTTCGTATCACACGCTAGACAAGTCTCGGAGAAGGAGCGCATTGCCGTTATATGCGCAATGCAAGAAAGCGCATACTGTCAAGTGGAAGGCTTCGTTACCGCCACGAGGATGGGTTTGTATAATTTCGTCGCCATGTTCCAGTTACCGTTGGGATCACCGTTATACACCCAGTTCGCAAACCTGTAGGTACTAGGTACGTTTTATGTTCTTAAACTCCACGGTCACTATAATAATCTTCTCAGAGTCAAACACCTGGCAAGAACTGGATCCATCAAGCGCGTTGTGGATGTACATACCGCCATTACATTCATAACGCGCAATATACCACCACCATCCGCTCCTCTTCCGGAACGCCAACCAGCGATGCCGATTAGCTTGTTGCCATTGAGCTTAACACTCTATCTGCACTTTGCTATTGTAATCGCCGCGTGTGTTGTGTTTGGATTAGAAATCATCTGCTCTAGACGCAGGCAGCACGGAAGGGTTGCCCCTCATCCTAAAAAATCATCCGCTACAGTGAACTAAAACGTTTAGTCGAAGTCTGCGGTATTTACTCTTCTGTGGCACGTTTCTCGTTATACATAAATGAGAGGTGTAACATTAATACTTCTCGCATTCCGTTTTAACAAAGTTCAGTAAACTGTAGTAATGAACGGATCACATGTGAATGGTATATGCATACAATGCATATGTTAATATGTGAATGGTATATTATGCATGAACTGTCCAAGAACTTCTTGAGCTATGGTAGTGAAAAACACGAAAGTGCTAAGCAATAAATTGCTGTATGCATTTGGGTTTTTGGAGCAACACAGTGCTGCATCAAATGGTGTGCTCCACCGCTTTTTCGCGTAAAAAGTGGCTCCGAGCCAAAGAACACCATAGAAAGGACCGAAATGACGTTAATACGGTCATTGACTCGTTTGGCACTTGATACATGCACTTCTTCCCATCTACTACGTCTTCCATTTCAGAATTTACCAGAGTTTTGTACAATCGCAGGCTTCCCTTACAGAATCGATCTTTGCGTCCACATTTTGTTAACTGCACAGACATGCAGGTGAGTTTACTTTGTAATGATACAAGTACTACATTGTCGGTCGTCAATATACTACCGTGTAATAATGATACTACATGACTGACAAGTGTTATTTCAGAAAACAGGCGGACACAGACGTCTCTACTAGAGTTCGCCAGAGCCATAAACAAAACTCTGAACAATTCTGGATTACTTTGAAAAGATAAGTACGACCCGAATATCACTATCGGTTCCCGAGTCTTTTTTCTTGCTGATTCGATTATTGTCATCAGATAGTTAAAAGGTGTCCTCGCTCGACCATTAGCCGATACGTTATTCGGGATACGAACTGGTCAGTGCTTCTATGGCTACTCCTGGTGAACATGCAGCTTGTCGCACATTGCGTTTAGTGGTCTGCTCCGCTATGTTGATCGCTGCCGATAATCGCACCACACTAACCGTCAGTGTATCCGACAATCCGCCTTACAATTTCGAAAGTCCGCCCGGATCTGGCTGTTTCTGTGGACTGTCCATTACCTTGCTGAGTTATGTTGCTGCAAAACTGGACTACAGGTAAATACCGAATTATTGTTCATCTTACACAGAGTGATCTAATTCAGTATCATGCGAGAAGGCTTGCATCAGACAGTAGGTATACCGCATTCGGCAGTGAGCCTATGAACACTTGCAAATCCAAACTATAACACAAAATCCCATTCATTTTCCAAAAAATTTCATTTCCTTTGGTTTTAGTACATTGCTTTGCGAATCATCATAAGTTTAGACTGTTCAGTTTTTTACATTCAGTCCAAACGCTTCTTCTCAATGCGTATGTAGGCAAGAGTCTGCTCATTGGTCAGCAGACGAACATTGCTTTGGCGCAACAGCAGTATATTAAGGCTAAATGTATGAACTGCCGATTTGTCCTGTTATTTTTGCGCATAATGTACAGATTCCCCCAGTTGTTCGCTGTCCAAACGAAATCATGTGTGACTAACCGATCTGTCGTGTCATTAGGCTGCTTTTAACTCCGGCAATCCCCGAAGCCTTATCCAGCTACCGAACGTCCGATAACGTCAGCTACGACGGTGCGCCTGCTGATCTATTACTGGGAATCGTGAATATGAGTGTGTGCCCTTTAGCGGTTAATGCTAATCGGATAAAGCACTTCCTCATGGTACCAGGTTATATCGTACGGGATTACGAAATTGCCGTCCACGAAAGATGGATGGTACAATCCAATCTGCAGGCCAAATCCATTCTTATCGGCATTCTAGAAGCATTTTTTGTGAATAGCTTGTGGCCACGCCTCGTTGTCATTATATTTCTAATTTTTTGTGTAATTTGGCTAACGAAGCTGATCGAACTCAAACCGTTCGCGATTACCGTACCAAATATCAGGCAAGTTCTGCCGGTGGCTGGTGAAGCGTTTCTTCGGACATTTCTGGAGATGTTTAGCAGCTTTTTTGGACAAGGTATGGCAAAATAACATTATGTCTACAAAGTGCAACAAATGCGCAGTTTTTTCATGTAGGTCATTTTGCGCAGGCGTCACGCTTGATGGCGACCACTGTCGCCGTTTTGCTGTGGTCAGTGTATGGCATGTTCACTCTGGCTGTGCTGGATGCTTACTTAAGTTCCAGTCTAACCGGATCACCATTAACGGTGCCTTTCCGTTCCGTACCGGAATTTGTTCGGTCGGATTTCTATCCACTGATACAAATGGGGAGTTCACAAAAAGCTCTGATGGTAATTACGTTTCCATTTCGTATCGTTTGTAACAGAAAAAGCGAAATGTCGTTGGTCCGAATAACTGTAAAACGTGATAATCTTTTAGGACAGCGTTGGTCTTCGGAGTATGCTACCAAAAACTAAGTACTACGACGCCGGTAGTTCGGTGACCCGTTTCGCAGCTTACGCCCGACAACTTTCTCAAACAGAGAAGATCGCCATCATTTGCAGCATGCAAGAAAGCACATTCTGTCAGTCCGAAGGGTTTGTCGGTGCAACGAAAATGGGGCAGTACAACTTCGTTACATTATTCCAGTTGCCATTCGGTTCCCCGTTGTATAACCCCATTACAGACTTGTGAGTAACCGACTGGAATCTAAGCGTTAAAAGTCTCGGCACAAGCTTATGATGGGCACTTTTACAGAATCGAAACTCTAGCCCACCGAGGAATCACCACAAAGATCGCTGACTTGCACACAACTGTGGCGTTCCTTGCGCACGGTATTCTACCGCCAAATGTCGTGCCCTTACCAAAATTTCAAACGGCTTATCCGCTAAATCTGTTGTTGCTTAACTCCGCTTTCTACTTACTTTCCGGGGTCACGCTCTTTTCCTGGTTTGTTTTCATTTGTGAGCTGCTGTGGAAAAAACGTCTATAGCAAGATTTTATTCGCATTCAAATGTTTCAATTTTTTGTCGACTTTGTAATATGACTGCAGAACGTAGATTAGGCAAATAACCGCGGTATCGTACTGACAGTTTTCGGCATCCGCAACACTGCCATAATATTTCTGGACTTCCGCCTAACGAAGGTGATAAATCATTTTGGCGTAGTGCACATTCTGATTGTGAGTCGGAATCTCTGACGAACTCGCATTATACAGTATGTTAGTTCTATGCACGTACATCGGCCGATGGCTGCCATAACCGTTAGAAGTGCATACTGAAGGTACGTTGCGTTATAAAGATGTAATGCATCAATCCACATGATATCATAGGAGAAATTTGTTTTTTTCCCGACGTCTTTGATCGACTGATCGAGTTCGATTCTTGCGAATCTACGATGTCGGATCTCGTGGCTAATGGTTTATTGGCAGTCATGATATAAAGGAAAAGTGCACCTCTTCTCGACAGGAATTTGCGGTTTTGATTCGTTAATTTAGCTGTGAAATGGCAGCAGCAATCACGAGTTAACGTGAGCTCTGTGGTTCAAACGAACGTATTTACATCAATGTGGGGCTGTTGTTACGAAAGCCTAAAATCTTCTTTCAACCGTCGGATAGAGTCCGCTTAGAAAGCTTAGAATCCCGGACTGCATGACGAGTAGAAGTAGGGCTTGTGAAAATGCCATCCTGAAAGACAACTCCGATCAGCGTGACCGTTACGAGTGCTAACGGGTGCGACTGGAAGAAACCGATGAAACACGAAGCGGTACTCGTACAAGACTAAAGGGTTTGTCAGCCAAAAGTTACAGCTTTATGCATAACTGTATGTATAACTGGCTGCGAAATAGTTGTTGAAACGGGGTACCGAGTACATGCAGGGTAACTCAAATGCGTCAGAATTCCCAGATCGATTTCACAGGCGGTTTACTCAGCACTATGGACAAACTGTCCAAAGATGTAGGACAAACAATGAACCGACAACCTGCATTCATTATGCATGGCATTTCTTATTAATTTTTCGGTCTCTCCGCTGTCTGAGATTACGCACGTGGTTAAACAGCATTACCGTCTAAATTTCAGAGCTAGGCTTCTGTACTTTCACTCCGTTGCCGGAGACGTAGAGATCTAGATGTTGGGAAGCATTGTTAGTTTTGAAACAAATGGATCCAACTGAAAAACTGTATAATATGTGCAAGTCGCTGTCACTCACTGTATGCAACGATTTGTCCAGTTCCCCAGACGCTAACAATGGCACAGGTCGCTTAATGAGTTACAATACTTCTAACTGGTTTACCGTCAGCGTCTCCGACAATCCACCCTGGAATTTCGAAAGTCCACCCGGTTCTGGATGTTTTTGTGGAATATCGATAACGATACTTGAAGCGATAAGACGAAAGCTTGGCTTACGGTGAGGAAATCAAACTTTATTGTTTTACGCACAACTTTCGATTCCGTAATAAACTACGATAACAGTAATTTAAACTAGGAAAGTGCACTCGCTGATTGCGGTCACTGAGTGACCGAAGCAAAGGAAGTACGTACGTAGGGAAACATATTAGAATATTAACAAATAAATAATAAAATAACATGTCCGATTGAATATTAGTATTATTAAAAGTATGACTGTATTAAAAGTAATAATCTTAATGTTTTATTATTAATAAATAAATAAAAATGATAATAGTCACCGACCGACCGAACGAAAGAGTGGCGGACAGACATCGAAATCCGTTTGAATTGAATATAGGGGACCTAGTACTTCGCTCCGCGAATATATGAATTTATATCCGTGTATGCTAGACAGCATGCAGTTACTGCACAAGCGGTGTTAGCGACATCTTTGACCAGTTTGTCTGTTGATTAGGATTCTGTTGCTGCCCGCTTTAGCCCCATTAAAGAAATTCACAACATCAGACGGAGCCAAGTACGAAGGATCCCCCGCTGATCTACTTTCGGGAAAGGTCAAGATGAGTATCTGTCCTCTGGCCACAACGCCGTCCCGGGTCCGCCATTTTGAACTGGTCACCGGCTTCTTACTGCGGAACTATCATATTGCCGTTCACGAGCGATGGCTAATCGATTCCGGGATTGTTGCTGGCTCCATTATCAAGGGCTTATTTCAAGAAGCCATGATTGATACGTGGCCAGGACTGCTGCTGACTGGGCTTTGCGTTTTCTTCGCATTATCTTTGGTGCGAACCATGGAGAAAACTCCTGATAAAGGGCCACTTAGACACCGCATACTGTCGAATCTCCGGTTTTGCTTCCGAACCGTAAACGAAATAATCAGCAGCTTTTTCAATCAAGGTAAGGTGGCTAGATTTGTCCGGATCTTTCGGTACAAGTTCAAGATTGTTTGGCATTCAATAACGACACATCTGCTTACTCTGTACATATTTACGTTGACAGTTTTTCTTTCGGCAGCTTCGATCGAAATACCCCGGTATCATGGAGCTCAGTTGGCAGTGTTGCAGTGGTTGCTGTATTCCTACTTTGCCATTACTCTGATGAATGCCAATGTCAGCTCGAGCCTGGCAGGATCATTTCTAGACCCGCCATTTCAGACGGTCAACGGGTTTATTCACTCTGGTTTTGATCCATTGTTCCTTGCCAAAACAGCGCCAATTGAATTTATGGTAAGATTCATCGTTTTTAGCAAAGTCCTGAACGTGTAGGTAGCATACCACGCAAGCGCTTTTACCAATAAGGATAATTATTGCTTACTGTATGTATTGTAGTGTGCACGCCATTATAAAACAGAAATAAATGCGAAGAATATATACTTTGCAATGTGGTGATGCACACCATGCGTTCTCGATTTATCTGGATCCTTTTTAGAGTTTATAACCGCCGTAACGTAGTTTCTATCGAAGTATGCTAGAAGACATGAACAGTAGTATATAGTCGAAAGTTTTTAGAACGGTACGGCACTGAAGCCTTTGAAACACAGGATCCGGCAGTACGATGCCGGAAGCTCGATTTCAAAATTCCTGGACTATGCTGCATCGCTGTCTCAACGTGAAAAGATTGCCATTTTCAGCATTGACGAGACGCCGCTGTACCAACAGGCTGGATTCGTTGCGGCCGTCCAGTCACAGTTCTACAATTACATTGCCATGTACCAGCTACCGCGCCAGTCGCCGCTTGGTGCAAGTATAAACTATGCGTAAGATACACAACAAAACAAGAGAATCTGTAGGTTTTGTAAAATTTTACGTTTCCGGGCAAATACTAAATAGTAAATAACTGGTGGCGGAACATTAGGACTTGATTGTGTATATAATTCGCGCAACAGTTTAGTACCATGCAGTAATTGCACTTCAGCGGTTAGCTGCATCTGGTATACAGAAGAGATGAAAACAACTGAATAAAATTTTATATTGGGGAACTTTTTAGGTTCGTTTTAATGCAAAAAGAAAGAAACGTGCATTACAACTGGATGATTTGCGAATGTATAGTGTGTGTCGAGCTGCAAATTTAGCGTTGGGGTTTGTGGGTATTCGTTAAACGGTGTATGTTCAGACATTGGTTTGATTGAAAACTCTGTGTATAACACGTTACAGTACAGTATGTTGGTTACAATAGCATCGTATATACTGTACCTATCTATCTGTACGTAGGTATACGTATACCGCTATAATGCACCAGCAGTTTCCATTCTAATACTTTTGCTATTCCATGTGGAGGTTCAACACACCACCGCACATGTACTGTACTTCTACAAATTTATTACAGTGGGCGTTAATACAATTACCTATCGAACAGGGTGATCCAAATGGCAAAGACCGGAAGTTTAAAACGTATTATCAGCGTTCACCTGGATGTGCTGTATTTGGCTTACGGTGCCCGATTTCCAGATACTCCACCAGTTCGACAACGTACGGCATCCATCCGAATGCCGGTACTGTTTTCGACAGTTTATACGGTTTTATCATTGCTGTCCGTGGCCGGGATAATATTTTTAATTGAACTGTATGGGTCGAAGCATATACAACTGGTACTTACCAAACTAAGCGTAAATTAACTTTCTATGTTTTTTGTAACGGGCGTTTATCGAGCCGCAATGCTTTCGCTTGACTGTAAAAAGAACCATTAAGTATGAGTCTACATAGTATTGTTGCAGTTGGACGATTCATTAATCCAGGAACAGAATAAATATATGTGTGCGCTTGGCATTACAATGCTATTATACTGTGCAATAATAATTTCAGAAACATTATGCATGCATGTCTCGTTTAGCAAGTGTCACGCTGCACAGGAAAAACAGGCTAATGTATTCAGTCATGCCTTTCATAACGCGCGGGCTACAGCCAGGTTTCAAGGTATCTGGTCGGTGGAATGTGATTGTCTGCCAAAAACTTGCCGTAACGCTGCGTTTTGTAATTGACATTTTGTGGTAATCAATTCTGGTAAATGTTGTCTCGGCCGCGCGGTGCGGAAGAAATATTAGCACACTTGCGAACGTCCCGCTGTCATATTATTACTGGAAATGTATAGTGCCAACAAAAATCAGGTTCTCGAACACCGGATCGGATATCTCACCACAAGTTAGCTAGATTCAACCGGCACATGACTTTTTTGGAAGATCTTGGATGAAACACATAACTGCCATTTTAACCACTTTCTACCACAACGCAGACTTACAATCCGTGAACAAACGTTTATCTTTGAAGTAATGGACGAAGCGTAGCAGATATTACGTAAAGTAGGACCACAGGCTTTACGCGTTGACCATACGAAGTAAAAGCCTTAAATCAATGATCGATCTGGTTTTGTTTAACCTAAAGTCCTAAACCTGAAATTATTATTCCAGCCGTTTTGGGCATCCTGTTTAACAACCCAGTATCAGAAGCCTTGTATCGTAACAATATTGAAAAGCGTGAATGACGGGAACGTTTATAGTTGATTCAGACTGACTGACGAGTTGTGACTGCGTGGTACGCGTAGCTGATGTGAACGCTTGTCATCTGATCAGGCATACAGAAAACATCATACTGGTAGTTAATGAAAGTAATGCTATAGCACATGATCTTTGACATCTTTTTCCGTGAACTGTGAGTAAGAACTCGATCGCGCCGCACCACCACATATCTTTTTCTGTCAGGTGTTTATTGCATGCAATGTTCAACGACAGAAAGACATGCAATCTCTGTATACAAAATGGGCGTGACAACTGTCTAAAACAACAGCGCACAACTCGATGAAACTTGACACGTCGATGTGCGCTATTGCATTGACTATGAGCTACAGAAAATATTGAATGCTTAAAAAGAATTAAGGCGACAAATGCCGAAATTCCAAAGGAACATGCATAGTAGCGGCGTTATGTGGAGTATCAATGTAGCAGAAGCCGGAAAGCAGCCTTTTTCGCCCATTGCAAATCTTTATTCCTGCAGGGCCTGGAGAAGGGCTGGCAGAGGCAGATTCTTGGGCTGCGGGTCCTTGGCCCCAAAGATCATGCCACCTGATCCGGATCCACCGCCGAATGTGCCCATTATTTCACCCTGCGCCAGTGCTAAAAAAGACAGAAACATTTGTGTTATTCAAAACACCTATAAATCATTATGTTCAGAAAGCCGGTGGTCTAATAGAAGGTTTTATACAACTTAGAAGAAAAGCTGATAATGAAAATCTGCTTACCAAAAGTTGAAAATTTTTCTGGGAAACGGTAAAAGGGATGAAATCCTTACAATGCATGGCCGTTACACGCATTAATTATTTACGGTGATATCGGTATAAAACGATTATGTAAGTTTTTCTTACCTGTTTGCGACATGATAGCGATCAGGAATACTATTCCAAACAGAATAAACAACAGCTTCTGCATTGTAGAATCGAATATATGGAAAAGAATCGAACAAAGGTCACTCACGCTTATATGCTAAGAACAAGAAATGTTTTTCGAAGAGCACGCGATCAATCGATTGTAATCCGTTTAGCAATACAGTGGTTAAGCGAGCATGAGCATACACAGTGGTTTCTTTATATAGTTTCGTCAACAATGTCTTCCGGCGGAAATGTGATCAGCATGACTAGCGAAAATGCTTAATTATACGCAGCTGCGCTCGTTTGTCCATTAATTATGCGGCTCGACCATATGCCACTTATTCAGGTGGCGGTAATCATTAGTTTCAAGAATCGGAATTTTCTGCAGTAATTTATAACTGATATGTGCTTCGCCGTTTTGGCACATGGGCAAAAAAGTTTGTCGCATCATCGAGTGCGTGCTGGTTTTCTTATTGTTACCACATTGATTGGCATCGACAAGAAAATAAAGTGCCAGACTTTGTGTAAGAAGTATATTTCACATTGGATATAGTTACCTATCTGTATTCTGTAACCGTACTCAAGCGGATATTACCTGCGCACGTGTATCCATGACATGTGATTCGCTGCGCACGTGGATCCACCGGTTGTCTTCTAGAGCACCATCATGCCTACTACACCAATATGCCATACAATCATGAATTTTATGTACGTTTACCAATTATGCACTGTTCGATTAACGCTTGGACTTCTCTCCTCAGGCACGAAATCACCAGACTTTCCATTTATTTCTTGCAGAGATAAATTAATGTGCAGCGGTACAGGTTAAGGCTGTCAGGTGTCTTTTATTCGTCTCGGTGTTAAGCACTGGATCTCGCAAATGTTAACAGTTATTGCCGTCGCTGTCCATATTATTCATAAAAAAGTGTTGCCAGCAAGCGAAATTTCGCTTATAATGGTATGTATTATAAATCCTGAATCTTGCAGTTCTGTTTTCTGTAAAGATGGTGTGAAATGCATAAATGTCGGTACACACTTTTTCATTAGCAGGCCAAGTTGACTCTTAACTTAAATTAATTATGACAATATTATAGAACCATGAGGGCAGAAAAGCTTGTGCACAGGCTACGATATTGCAAAAAGTTGCGAAACACCCATGCAAGAACGCAGTAGAATTTATTACAACAGCTTTTTATGTCCGGAGCGAATCGGGCAGGAAGTGCATGGGGATCTACCGGTAATCATGTTGGGAAGCAGGGACTGGTGCCGTTGCAGAGTACTTGTAGTAGAGGTACACCACGAGCATGGTAGAAAGGGTCAGGATATTATTTAACATCCTAATAGTAGGCTAATACTAATGATAAAATTATGCAATAAGATCAGGTTACAGGAAATGATTTATGATTTATTGATTTATGTGGAGGAAATGATTTATTCCTTTCACATAATGAGTAAGCGCACAGAGAACTACATAGTTCAAAACTTCGGGCATTAAAACTTCCAATCTGATCCCGCTTACTTGAAACTTACAGGAAATGGTCAGTTCTAGCAGAATCACGTTTGATCACCGATGGGTGTCACCATAGGCTGTCAATTCTGGAGTCAACCGTAACATGTCTTAGGGTATTCCGTAACGAAAGAAAGGCGAAGAATGAATCCCAGGAGACCATCGCGTTACGCTGACCATACAAGGAGCAAAATTCATCAAGCTGCATATCAATGCATGCATTGATAACCTAAGTTTTAGGGTCAGCTCTGCGCGCGAGATAATCCCCCGCGCGCAGCAATGTGATCAGCTATGCGCGGGAGATCCCGCGCTTCGTTAAAGGCTACACGCGAGAGCCACGAAACTACAAAGCTACCTGTCAGCTAAACTGATAAAATAAGAAGGTAAGCTAAGAAACCAAAAATAAGAATGTTACAGGCAACAGACAGCAGAGATAATGAATCCTATTCACGAATTTGGTACAGCAGTCGAATGGTACAAAGCCGGGCTTCGAATGGTATCGGAGCTCGCAGAATATAAGACACAGCCAGATGTATTTCTCGTGCAAGGCTAGTGCAAGTATAAAAACTTGAATATAGAATAGCGAATGGCGAGTGGACATCGCCACACAGACCTTCGTAACGGGAGTTCCCGGTATAGGAAGCTAAACTAACTAGTCCTTTGAAAGGAATCCTTTCACTCCTGTAGAAGATGTCGCGCGAAGCGAATTCACTACTTACGCGCGGGATCAAAATGAGTCACAGAGTAGTGTATTGTTGGGAAACAAGCGCGTCGAATAATCCTACACTCACTCATCACACTGCCAGTCTCAGGTAGGGTGTTGTTCGCGGTAGGGCAAAATTTCTCACTCATTTGAACTCACCGTACGTACGCACGGCAGCACTCGCACGTGTAGTCGATTCGGAGCCTTTTTGCTACGCAGGAGAGATCTCGCGCGACGCCTACTCACAATACTCGAAAACTTCTCCGCGTAGCCGATTCGCCCCGCGCGGGAGTTATCTCGCGCGTAGCCACTTCGAGTTTCGTTCGGTCAAATTTTTAAACCTGAACTTGGATTAATTCCAGCCGTTTTGGACATCTTTCTTTACCAGCTCAATCAAAAACTTTATAGTAGCAGTACTGAAATGTATGAGGGATCACCGTAGTCCATACGTACGCCTTGCAGATATTTGAGGTGTTTATTACACAACGTTCAGTTACAGTCTGTAGAAATACACGAAATCACGAATATCTCTTTGTACAATGGGGTCACGATGGCTGTCTAAAACAACAGCGCACAACTTGACAGGTCCATGTGCGCTATTGCATCGACTATGAGCAAAAGAACATTGTAACGCTTTAAAAAGAACTACGGCAACAAATGCTGAAATTCCCAAGGAACATGACACTGTGTAGTAGCGCCGTTATGCGGAATACATGCACAGCACAAGCCGGAAAGCATATCCCTTTTTTCCCTGTGGTGATCATTATTCGTGTAGAGCCTGGAGAAGAGATGGTAAATTCTTTGGCCGCGGATCCTTGGACCATATGATGATGCCACCCGATCCCGATCCTCCGCCACCGAACCCGCCGATTTCACCCTGCGCCAGTGCTAAAAATTTGAGCAAAACATTTATTCATAGCTAAAATATGGTACACCTAAAAATCAGCCTAATTGGAACGGAGAGTTTATCTATATCTATATTTGTCCAAAAAAGTAATTGTAAAACTGGTTTATCAAAAGTTGGCATGCTATTATAACAACACCAGCATTAGTAATGATAAACAAACTCTTTTTGCATGGACGCAACAAGCACTGTAGAATTTGTAATCATATTCGTCTAACTTCTTATTTAAAGTTTCTTATTACTTAAAGATTTTTACCTGTTTGCGACAAGACAGCGATCAGGAATAGTACTCCAAACAGAATAAACAACAGCTTATGCATTGTAGGATCGACTGTATGCAATGAAAACGAGGAAAGGTCACTCACGTCTGTACGCTAATAAGATCAACAATTGTTTCTCTAAGAGCACGCGATCGATCGATTGTAATCCGTTCCGCAAAATATTAGTGAACATGAGCATAGAGAAGTGACTACTTTATGTAGTTTAGTCAACAATGTCTTCTGGCGGAAATGTGAGCAGCATGACTAGCGAAAATGTTTATAATTATACGCACCTGCGCTCGTTGTATGTTAATCATGCGGCTCGACCGTATGCCACTTATTCAGGTGGGGGTAATCATTAATATTATTTCAGGAATATGAATTTGCTGCAGTTATTGACTGGTATGCTTCGCCGTGTTGACACATGGGCAAAAACGTTTGTCGCATTCATCTGCTGCGTGCTAGATTTCTTAGATTGTTACCACACAGATTGGCTTCTACAAGTAAACTTTGCGCATATATTAGCAAACATGTACATAGCTAACTTTGCGCCAAAAATATCTTCAACATCGGATACCTATTCTCAATTCTGTAACCGTGATCAAGCGGATATTACGTTCTTTCGTTTGTTTATGACATGTAATCTGCTGTACACATGGATCGACCTAATCGACCGTCTTTAAAAGCAGTTAATGTACCATCAGTTGTACACATCTCATGAATTTTGCGGTCGTTCACCGGGCATGGTTTGATTGGCATTTGGCCTGCTCTCTGCAAACAGGGAATCACCAAACTTTCCATTTGTTTCTTGCACAAGTATTTTACAATGTCATGTTAAATGCAAGGCTGGGAAGTGACTTTCGTCCAAATGATCGTGGATGTAGAGAACGTCTCTCTTCATATTTATTGCATGCCGCCCCTGTTCACACCAAGCAGAATATAGAAGGATTTCGTATATATGTATTTCGTATAGATTTTGTGTAAATATAACGGTACTACAAATCCGGGGCCTTGCAATTCTGTTTTCTGTAAAGATAGTGTGAAATCCATAAATATCGCCAGTTTTTATTATCCCCAATAACTAACACTGTCTAACATCTGCAATGCTGCGCGTTGCACCAGACCCCTCCTTCTTACAAGCAGATTACCCGACGCCTCATATTCGCAAAAATATGAAATGATTCTGAAATGCAGTACTATTTGTACTGAGCACAGGGTATTTTTGTTGTGGGGAGATAATGAACGGTGAAGAGTAATGAATTTTCAAAGTTTTATTGCGGGAGTTGGCTTAACATAGCGGTCGCTGGGAATCGGATCAAGATCGTAAACTTGCTGATCCATCCCCCGTATACGGCTATGCTTGCATTACAATTAAAGAAAATCTTTTAGGCATCTGCAAGGATGTACAGGATTGCCCTGTTTACACACTGGCAGACTTTAAATACCGCATTGTATGCATGGGGTCCGCAGGTAAAGGCTACTGCACTGCAAACTTATTTATGCGTTGTAATTTACATACCCCGTACGTAGTTTCTATCATCATCCACCGGAATAATGATATGCGGCTGGTTGGACAGTAATGTCAACATGGGTTCTATGAAATTTGGAATGATTCATTTTTTTGATGAGATTCACCTGTTTACACGTTTACACAGGCAGGTATGAAACGGAAATGTAGCCGAATTGTGACGGGAAGAGTTACCATATATCAAACAACTATTCCGCAAAGTAAACTGGATAGAAATTTCATCCTTCGGCCAACCATGCCTTCTCGCTGTTAATAACCGGGATTCGACACCTTTTCACCTATACTAGCTATAGCATTTGCGCAGCACATTGGCTCGCTTTAGAGTAAAACTTTTTTGTTGTACATTTGATGACGCAAGGTGTTGCAGTTTACTATCTGGCAGTTTACATAAACTAGCTGGTAAGAAAATCAACGTGCAGTTGGGGAAATGGACCGTTCTGGACAACACCGGTTATGTACAGCATTGCATCTGCGAATTTGTACGGATCAGTATGGCGATTATTCATATCATAGCCATTCCTACCATCTCAAAACTTACGGATCCGGACTAGCCGATCGATATATCACGGTCAGCGTATCTGATAATCCACCTTGGAATCTTGAGAGCCCACCGAATTCGGGATGTTATTGTGGAATGGCCATAAGCATACTTGCTATTATTTCTAAGGAGCTTTACTACCGGTACGTCGAAGCATACAAAAATACAGTTTTCTTCACCCCAAAAAAACAAGCATTCTGATTTGTAGCTAGAACGTTGGAGCTTGGTAGTGCTCGCTGTAAAGAGGTTTTCATAGTCAAATTTTATGCCTTCTGTTGGTTGCACATGCAGATGGCTTTTGCGAATGGACTTTATCAAATTTCTTGTTCCACTTTGGTTTTGTTCAACTTTTTACAAAGGTCATTAGAAAAGGTAGAAATACTGGAACAAGTACTTGATGTTAAAGACAAAACTGTGCTTATCAATCAGATTTTGTTTAAATTTAGGTTTCAGCTGATTCAATCCAAACCGCCATTAAACAAATTCAACACACCGCACAACAGTACCTACGAAGGCGCTCCGGCTGATGTATTGTTGGGAAATGCCCTAATGAGCGTGTGTCCGCTGGCTGCCAACCCGGCAAGAATCCGCGATTTTGAACTGACTACTGGTTACATTATGCGCGACTACCTGATTGCCGTCCACAAAACCCGATGGGTGGATTCTTCTCTGACGACACAGCCTATCCTGACAACGCTGCTGTGGAATTCACTTCGCGAACTGTGGCCGGGTATGCTCGTAGCGGCTTTTGGTCTTACATGTGTGACACTCGTTACGAGTTATATCACCAAACGGCTGAAGCTCGCAAAAGGAGGGAGACACAGTTCGACGTATCAGCTGGAAAGAAAAGGCGAGCTACAGAAGAAATCGGTATGGACGAAAGTTATGCCGATTGGGAAAGATTTGGCGCAGATTGGGTTTAAAATAACGGAGAGCTTCTTTAAGCAGTGTAAGCGTTTATCATTCTGCAGCTCAATGACTGAAAAATTAACTGCTATTGAGACGTTATTATCAGCATGCCGACGCGAATGCTAAGACTGTAAAACTTTGTGCTTATCGTATAGTACGCTATTACGTAATCAACATTGTATGGTAATAACTAAAATGTAAAGATATCCGAAATCAACATATTCGAAGTTTCATGTACTATTTTTTTATTTTTTTATTCGAATTTAATTGAAGGTAAAGAATCTCGACCAGGACGTTTTCACGGAACTAACCTGGCTGGTTTGATCTGGCTTGTGTACGGATTGGTAACGTCTACCATCATGAACGCTCGCTTAAGCTCCAGCCTAACTGGGTCAGAAATGGTACCACCGTTTGCATCAGTGGCGGAATTTGTTGCATCCGATTTCTACCCTCTGCTCCAAGTGGGGACTGTACAGTTTGACCTCATGGTAAGCTTCACAATAGTCGTTCTCTAGCGGCGTGCGTGACTACGTCACTACCGTTACAAAGTACAGATAAAGGTAGCGACGGATTCCCGTACGCCGCTAGAGAACGGCTACGGGCCTGTGGATTCACCAAGTTTAGCTATTGTTCTATTGTCAATGGTACTTTACATATGGTACTTTACTTGTGACATCGTTCCGTAACTTAGCGTGCCATCATTCCCGGCCGTAATAATTTAGATCTTGTGCAGCACGTAATAAAAACAGCTATCAGAAACGTCACTCTTTCACTTTGCTTCGTTCGAAAATCTAGATCAAGTACTCTTCCAGTATCCGCTTCCCTAACACAACCACAAGCTTGCGCGAAGCTGGTAGTTGGTCGTATTTCTGGTTGCGAGAGGGCAGCAGCCATACCCGATGAATCTCGGACGCTTCCCATTTGTCAGTCAGCGGACGCTACGCTTTTGCCAGAACAACAGGGACTACTATTCAGTTTTTCCTCAACCCAGATACTGCTGAACAATATTGCGCATAACGACATCGCGCTTGTAAAATCCGCATTAATTTTTAGCAAACCTTGAAAACTACTTTCTTTCTACTTTCTTTCAATTTTTTTTCCTTCCAGAACAGCAGCGGCCTGCGCGAAATGCTGCCCAAAGTTCGAAAATATGATTCGGGAAGCTCGGTGGACAAATTCGCCGATTACGCTGCCGCTCTGTCGCAAACGGACAAGGTTGCCTTGATCACTGTGGACGAAACGGCAGTGTTTATTAAGAACGGATTCATACCCGCCACACGAGCTGATTTAATCAGCTTTATCTCTATTTTCCAACTACGACATGGTTCACCTTTTGCTCAAAATATTACTAAACTGTACGTACATCTTCCAGCAGTTAGCAGCATATTAAAATGCCTAAATCACGTCACATCGTTTTGGAAAATTTCATTAAAGTGCCCGCATACAGCTTTCTATTGTGCATGTACTTCGACGGAAAAGCCATTTCTGCCATGCGCTGATGCATCAGTGCCAAGCGGCTATGTGGTTCTTGTATACGGCAGTGGCAGAAATGCTTATGCATAAAGTATGAGTGACAGAAATGGCTTTTCCTTCGAAGTACAGAAACTTGTGATTGCAGGATGCTTCGTCTAGCCAGATCGGGAACACTAAAACATTTACTCGACATCCACAGGACGCTTGGTTATGCGGCCCAGAAAGTCCCAATGAAGTCCCAACTGCCAACTGGACAAAATAACATTAACACGCCAATCAAGGCTGTTGTTTTAGCATCAACGATAATTCTATCTCTGACCATGTTATGTGTCAGTGTGGTTTTTTTTGTCGTTGAACTAGTTTCGGAAGCAAAGTCTCTGGATACAAGAGCTAGATAATAAAAAACATATATGTACACAAACAATATTGCCCTTATTTCGGCATAAAGGCTGATCTGACGATAAACAGGTAGCCGCTCGGATATTAACACAAACATTTTGATTAGCCCATCAAATCTCTCAATTACTATCATTTCTGTTTACGCCACACAATTTTCCATTATTCAATTAGACAAAACGGAAACACACGCAGTATTTGCCACTTGAACGAGCAGTGCAACCAATTTGTCTCGGCCTTCTTCATCCCTAATGCGATTAGCCTGCCACTTACCGGTCCATCATGTCATCAGGCGGACTCCGCCTCGTCAGCAGCACTGCCATTGGCTCGCTGCTCCCATTGGTCGGTTGGTGGCGGCAAGTGGCACATTTAAAGCAAGCGACTGACCATCTGATTAATCCTCATTTAGGCACTTGTCAGCCAAGGATTAGATTCTCATTTGCCACCTTGGGTAGAGTTGGGACTAATGAGTAAAGAATATTATATGAAGCGCTAACTAGATAAACTGGATTGGGAAAGTATTCCTTAACTAATCTGCTAAATTAGCTCATCAATGGATCGCCATCGTATGCAGACGGCCATGCCGCCGTTGACAGATGGTTAGTATTAGTGAAACTGATTTATCACTCATAATCAACTTGGTCCTGGCCATGTCCAAAAAGTTGATGGGATTAGTTTAGCCGTTTTTTTCGCTTTAGTACATTGCAATCCAAAAGCATCTACCGACTATTTAACGCGAGAATTCGATGATATACTATGGTGACCTTTTGTTTGTGATCGCAGATTCTATTCAAAGAACTGTTATCCATGGGATTAAGACGGAAGAGTCCATGCAACATCTTTCCCGGACTGCAGCTGGTCGAGATTCAGGGGAATCCAATCAGTCCCAACCATGCGAACTGGCTACTTCGTCGGATAAGGTCGTCAAACAGAAACGCCATCGTACACGGTTCACTCCGCCGCAATTGCATGAACTGGAACGATGCTTTGCCAAAACGCACTATCCTGATATCTTTGTCCGTAAGTGATGATCCGACAGGATAAAGCGTAACAGCTAATAACTCCGTATCTTTGACTGAGATTTCGTTTCCGACCAACCGATTTATGCGCGCATGGCATCACAAAGCGCAAGTACTTATTTACAATGTGTACATGAACCGCTTATGATGACAAGTCAAATGCGGAACTATCCGCTTGCGTGTTTCGCACTTCGGGTTAAAATAAATTCCTGCTTATAACTATTAAAATTTCTGTTTTCAAAATTTTGGAAATCGAAATCATTGTCGTCTTTCCAAGTTACTTCCAGTTAGATAAATTAAATAGCAAGCGTGACATTTGCATAACTTACACAGAAGGACCTCGAAATTTACCCGAGTTACTGTACCGCTACTAGTTGTAAATTTCTACACTTAACGGTCTTAACCGGTGCTTCTACAGAATGACTTCTGTTAGTCGTATTTTAAACAGTCACACGATGCTTAACTATAAGTTATAGAAATACCTAAAAATAATGGAAAAATTTAACAAATTTATGTATAATTTTGTAATCTGAAACTGCATAGGTTTCGTAAAATACGGCAACCAAAGTGCCTTGCTATCGTGGTCGAGTTTATTGTTCCGGCCGGTGTAATATGTTAACGTAAGCTATAAGCCGAATATCTAATCACAAACAGCATGACGCCAGCTTAAGCATCCGTCTTTTGTAACAACAACTTAACTGATCACTATCGCAGTATCAATTTGTTGTTACAGGCGAGGAGATTGCGATGCGTATCGGCCTAACGGAATCCCGTGTGCAGGTAAACCCTCCGAACAACTCAATTACAAACACATAACACCTCGTTGCCAAAAGAATGCCAAGAATCCTAACCAACCATATCATAAAAACTCGTCTTCCCCAATCGTGTGTTTGTGTGCGTCTGGCTGTGGCAAGCGCAATTGCCAATCAGGCTTGTTGACATAGCGGTAAACGCGGGCATTGTCGCGACGCTACAGGCCACGTGTTTACTGACGCGCGCCTCAGTCCACGGTTGGTGTGACCGTTAATGGCGTAATGAGGCAAGCCGCCTTTTATCTTGGCGGTATGTCCAATTAGCAGGCATTAACACCGTACGCCTGTCCTGACGCGACACAGCCCCCACTGTAAATCGCTTGACCACCCGCCATCCCGGATATGCGGGTGCCGGGGTAAATGTGTCGATTGGCTGTAAATCAATTCGGCTCGGTTTATCTCCAAAAGGCCTTACTTGCTGCTTAATTAACAACAACATTCCAATCAAAAGTATCTTTCCAGCAAAGAGATAAACGGCCGGTGTGCTACCGAATACAGGCACATTTTCTTGTATTTAAAAAAAAATTTTTTAAATACAGTGTCATGACCTGACTGTGTATGTTCACTGAAGCAGATAAACCATCGCTTTCTTAAAAAATATTTTAAGAACTTTGATGCCTGCTAAATTTATCGTTCTCTTCGCCCCGATTTTTTCCACGAAAATCTAATAATGAAGGAGCTATGATTAGCCACGCATTCAATTCTATAACAAAAAGTCTGTTTTTATACGTAGAATGTATCGAAAGGTCTCATGTCAGAATTTCGTGATTTTCCGCTAGAAACAACTTTGAGGAATCACGGTTTAGCATTGCTCCTTTATCATAGTAACATTCAACTTGTTACTTATTCAAGAAAACATTTAATTGTTGAATGAACTGTTGATTAAATTTTATTGTAACTGATAACATGTAAACATTTTGAATTTAAATTATGTTATGTATTAGAAACTTATTTCACCCGATAGTTTCTCTCATCTTTTTGATTTTGCCAGTTGGAACTTGGAAGATCGTTACAAACAATATTATCCTTGCTATGTAAATTTATAGCAGCTTTGCCAAACCAATCATGTCATGCTCTTCATGCAGCATCCGCAGATAGACACCGCTCACAATATGGGCAATTTGTTCCACCTGCATTTTTGTGCCACACACTGGTCAAAGGCCATTAAAGCCTTCTTTATCCGATAGTTATCATTTTAGTGTTGCGCAGAGAGTAAACAAATTTGTCCGTATTGCGCGTAATCAAGTGACTGGCTTCAGAGTGGCCTTTCCCGCACGCGCCAGTATACTAACACGCGACCATTATTCCATTAATTCACAGGGCAGTGTTTGCACATTTTGACTGCTCTAATTCACTTAGCACATCTACATGAATATTGATCTTTTCATCATCCGCTTAAGCACTTTAACTTACAGACAATGAACAATAGGAAACTGCGCGAACAACCACCGAACACCGCAAGTAGCAAACCACTCAAAAATGCATATAAGTTTAAAATTACGCGGCTGCCAGCATTTGTAGCTGTGGACTTCGTAATGCATACGCGATATTAAACTGCAAGCATTTGTGAATATTAAGAAAGAGCAAAAGGTAACATAAAAATCGACTTGATCGGTAAAATGTTTATATACGAAAGAGAAGGGAAACGTTTGGCAAAAAGTAGAACAACGAGTGTTTTTATCACTTTGAACTTACGTTTGTATTCGTGCGTGTACTGCATATATTCGCACGGCTCAAAAGCATTTTTACCCAGCTTGTGTTGCGAACTGCGTCAGCACAAACCTATGTAGAATCCTCCTATCACAAACCCTTAGAATCGTTGCTTGTTCGTAGGTGTGGTTCCAGAACCGTCGTGCCAAATGGAAGAAACGGAAGAAGGCCATCAGT
>JAQGAU010000013.1:0-65677 GCA_034698045.1 Paramacrobiotus richtersi
TCTGGAAAGAACTATCATGGACGAAAAAACATTTGCTTTTGTTGTAACTTCCGCAAACATCTTCTTGCATATTCTCTCTATGTAGTAATCGTTTTATTTATTCTTGTCTTTTTTTGGATATTTCAAGTATGCTGTCTGTTGCTCTAAGGGGGGCCACGCCCCGTTGCAAAGGACAATAAACCGTTATTATTATTATGGAAGTATTCGTACGCCCGTTACTTTGGGGTATGCATTACATGCATTATGCATGTGAGCTAGCTCTTTCATAAAAATTTAATGTTGTTAACAAAATGTTAATTGTAAATAAAATGTTTGCTGCTGCCACATGGTTCAGTGACTCTTTTGGATTGCGCGCGGTCGACGCAAGTACCGATAAAGCTGGACAGCATCGCCTGAACGTTGTTCTCGTGGTTGCCTAATTTATTAGGTGTAGATTTTTGATAGTTAGTCAATTACTAGTTAGGAGACGCTCCACCGTTTTGACTACCAAGCTGCTATGGTAAAACAGAACATAGAGCACTAATTTTATTGTGTATTTGCTATGGTTCCTCGTTGTAAATTGTATCTTCGCCGCTGTGATACTGCAGCATTGGGATATAACTCCGACCCCAGAGCCACGTAGTCCGAAAGGTCCGAGTCCGAGTTTTAGCGGTCCGAGTCCAACTTTCAGCGGTTAGGGTCCAAGTCCGAGTTTGAGTGGTCCGAGTCCGAGTCCGGCTTTCAGCGCGGGCCCTGCTTGTGTGGGCTGGTTAATGCATTTTTGCGTATTTATATATGTAGTTGCCTTTAGCAAGCGCTTGTCCGTGGTACGACATGCTCGATAAATGGATATAGTTATGACACAGTATTCTGTTCTATGGTTATGATATACCGTATACGTTACATAATACATAGGTTCTCTGTAAGTTTCTGACCGCGAGCTTCGTGAAATGCGTACAGAATGGACCGTGCCGTTATACTGTGGTAGTGTTTTTATTGGCAAAACTCGGCAAAACTTTTTTCAGACTGTACACACATGCTATCTACGCAAACTTCCGTATCAACCCATTACGTTGGGAAATAAGTATAGGAATTTTACCGCAAAATACCAGTTCGTAGCTCGAGAATCAGTTTGCACAGGAATCTGCTCTTTGTTGGACTACGCGGTGAATCAGCCACCCTGGCACTGGCTTGTGACCTCCGTAGTGCCGATGTAGAATTTCACATTGCATCCGCCACAGTAGTAAGGCACGCACTGGGCGTTGGGGAATGCCGGGCAGGTGGCCGTTGGCGCTGTGCATGGGTTGACAAAGCACTGCACGGGTGGCTGACCGTCTGGGCATCCTACAACGTACTTGCCGGTGTTACAAGAGATGCAATGGTGGAACAAATGTAAACGTTGTCTACAGGTTGAATTCGGCAGCACCGATCAGAAATAAAAAAGCCTAATAAACTGTTTTGAACGGTATAACTTATGGTATGCAACCAGCAAGCAGAGCAGGTCCGTGCAACTGCAATGCATGCACACACTGTACGGTACTAAAATAAGCTACGAAACAAGATTCAGAACGGGTAGTAGTGACGTCCCGCCGCATTACAGCATTAAAAGGATGCGTTCTCTCAAGGGTGTACAGCATATAGTATGTTTTCTGGATTCTTATTATTCGCTGTTCGCACCCTATTGGAAATAAATTATGTACTTGGAAGACAGCAAGCCGGCCGTTTACCACATACAAACGCACTCACCAGACCCTTCGATTTGACTGATTGTCATAACCATAACACCAACCACGAACAGAAAAGCCTTCGAAGACATTGTATGCTGGGGAATAGAAAAAATTTGGAGAATACCTTAATTTGGATATCTTGCTAAACGACAGCTGGAAGTTAAATGTTCTTCGTCCTTCACAGTTTTTATATAAACGCCCATGCAGGATGTTTATGCCATTTGAATTGTTTGACTGGCGCTCCATTAACGGTTTAGGAACACATAAACATCCTGTTCCGTCACAACCCGTTAAGGAAGATCGCGGGCTGGCGTTATGCGAAGAAAACGTCCATATACCCACATGATTATGCGAACTGGACAACGGCACAGTAACGATACTCCGATTTCAACGTAAACAGGAAACGTTGTAAACAGGGCAGTTCCGTGAGGAAGTTAGCTGACACTAGCACAAGTAGAAGTACTGTAAAAGCAAACAAAGGAATCGCCATAGACCGTAGCGTTACGTTTCGCCGACGGATCAGCAGTTTTTAGGAATCACACAACTGAATTTACGATCTGCTGGTTGGCGACTGGAAATATTATGTAAATAAAGTAGTGTTGAAAACATGTTTTCGCCTTTTATTGTTCTCATGATAAAAGGCCGGGCAGGCAGAAGATATTGACGTTGCATGAGCTATGCTAGATGAGCTAGCTGTTTGGTACGTGTACGTACGGCTCATGGGACGTTGTCTTGTCGTATTAAATTTTTTTCGCATTAGGCTATTTAATTTAGGCACTTGCAGTGGTCAAACCTAGGAAAGCGTGCCTTCCAATTGTGCTGGTTTTAAAAACCAGTAAACCATCGCTATCGACGTAAAACACATGTATTTACAGTAAAGCAGTTTGCCGTTGCAGTACTATCTTGTAATGTGACAGGATGAAACTGGAATCTGAAAATTTAAAGATGTTCTGTAATGGCGGTTTTTATTGCTCTCGCAAGATTTTACCACATTGGCAAAAAATTTAATTGCTGTAAGTATAATAATTGTACGGATTTATTGAGAAAACTTTGCTAACATTTTCGTCGCGCATAGTGGCAAAACACACACTCACAGAGTGCGATCTTGTCAATCAAAACTCGACAACGCACCGTCATTGACTGTGTGTAGCTGCAAATTTTACTGTTCGATCATTCAATCCGTATACAATAATTCACAGTTCCGGCAACGGCAAGATTAATCAGGTTAACGCACTTTTAATTTTCTCTTACCTTTCTCTATCGATAGTTCGCAAACAACTGTCACACGTTGTAGCAAATAGCAAGCATGGAATGTTCATTCGCGCCGTTTCTTAACAGTAAAAATGCAATACAGATTAGCATTACAAGCGCTTGCCCTGCTAGTCTTCACAAGCGAATCTGACGCCATATTCCGGCGTAAAATCACGCGCGAAGATTGGGAAGCCATCTTCGGGAAATCCAACAGTTTCCGTTCGAGTGTGAGCATCAACCAGCCGGCGAATATCTTCCATCTATTCCCGGAGAAATTTCACTCCCGGCAAACGATCACCAAAGCATGTGGGCATCCGGGCGGTAGCAATGCCGATCCGTTTGGGCTGGCCACTCAGTTTGGGAAAAGCAGTAAAATCTCCTCGAGTGAGATGACAAGTAATGGAAGATTGACGATACGCCGACGGCAGGGTGTGGAACGGGTTAGCCCGAAGATTGTCGGGGGAGCGGATACGAGTACGGCGGTAGCTTGTTGGCAGGTAATTCAGCTGGGAAGCGTATGTAGCGTATTGTACTATTCTCCAGATTCCGGTTAGAAAGGGACAATTAACTGGACTTGGTGTACTTTTTCTATCGGTACTAACTATTCAATATGATTCCCTATTTGGCAAGCACCCGGACTCAAAAAGCAAATCTGTACTCTTCGACAGATAAATCACAGTCTGGCTCACAGTAATTCAGCGATATGGTTTTTACAGGTTTTGATTGTGGGACAGACGACGACCGGGACACGACAGACATGTGGAGGAATTATTATCGGGAGTCAGACCATTCTTACCGCTGCGCACTGCTTGCTCGACCAAACAACGAGGTCGCTAACTGCAGACAATTCTGCCCGCTTCTTTGTCGGTTTTTCTGTAATGTTTTTTGATACCATTTGTGTTTATAGCGGTGCTCTTATCAAAATTAACATTTATTTAATTAACATTTCATTTAATTTATGTTGAAGGGTCCAGTTACCGGTCGCCAACATCCAAGTCATCGTCGGCGCCCTAGACAGCAACGCTCCTGCCACCAACACAAACGACGCTACCGGCTGTGCCCAAACCTTCACCGCTTTGTCCATGACTATGCACCCGGCTTACAACGATGCAGTGAATGATAACGATGTGGCAGTTATCATTTTATCAGCCGCGATCAACGTGGATCAGAAGCCTTGCACCTGCACACTATGTTTCAGCACCCGTCAACCGGCCGTTGGGGAGACGTGCGCTGTTAGTGGATATGGCTTCGAAACCAGCGATTTCACCAGTACGTATGTACAGACGAATGATTTTATCAGTTTATATGAACCATTTATGCACTGCCCATTTTCTGACGGTTTACTGATTTCTGTTACTCATTCAGCACCGCGTGTACCAATCCCACTGAAATGGGTCGCCCAGACTGTCGTAACCCAGACGGACACCGCTATCTGCCCGGTCTTTGCTAACGGTGCCGGCGTCATCACGAACTCCACCCAGAACATCTGCACAACCGGTCCCGTTGGGCAGGACGCTTGTATTGGCGATGATGGTTTGTTACCCCAAACAATAGTCCCAAACTATCATAATCCGTTGTTCGATCTAGGAGGAGCACTGGTCTGCTATGATCCGACGAGCAGTGTGCACTACCTAGCCGGTGTCATTGCCTTCGGTTCCGAGACATGCGCACAGGGTTTGGGCGGACAGAACACCAAAGTGGCGCTGTATCTACAGTGGATTGCGGATAATGCGCTACCCGGGGATGTCAGTATACCTGGGGTTACCCCACCGGTAACGGTCACTCCGCCTCCCGGCACCGTTCCCACGGTAAGACTGCTTTGTAGTTTATGCCTTTATTCACTAATTTCCAAATACTTTCGTTAAAGATATTTGGTTTGGTATCTGGACTTCTCCTTGCCTTTAATAATTTTGAAGTTATATAGTCTTATGTACAGTACACTTACATAATACGACTTTTTTTCTGGCTTTATTATGTGTAAACATTTCATAGATTCCCGGTAAATATTCCCGGCTGCGTTTTATTTCACCTTTTTGATTTGTTACAGTTGGTTTTTTTGATTCTTGTGTTGCCTTTACTGTGTTTTCTACTAGGTTCCAACGGTCCCTCCGACCGGCAGTACCGAAGCTTGCGGCATCCCAGGCAGCGGCCTGGATCCCTTCGGAATTGTCAGCCTTCCACGCATCTCCATCCACCAGCTGGGCCGCTCCCGCGCCATCCGTCGCCGTCAAGGACGAGATGACATTCCCTTCCTCGAATCTAGAATCATCGGCGGAACGGATTCTTCCACCTCGGTTGTTTGCTGGCAGGTACAGCTAACGTACATTTATTCCTTTCTGAAGTTATGTAGATGATACGTAGCGCCTGCCGCTGTATATAGTTGGGAATGAAGTCATCCGTAGATGTAGTGTTGTTACAGTGTTTCATCTTTTAATGGGAGACGCAGTGAAATTTATGAGTTTTACTGCTTTAAGAACCCGTTCTTATTTTGCAGGCCTTTGTCGTGGTGGATGTCGGGGGCGGATCGGAGATTACGTGTGGCGGGGTCATTATCGGCGCCCAGACCATTTTGACCTCCGGGACCTGTATGATCAATCTCAATGGCAGTCCGGTTCTGTCTGCGGCCTCCTATACGGTCACGGTGGGGGCAATCAACAGCGGGGCACCGGCCTCAAATACCCAGGATCCCACGGGCTGTGCGCAGACGTTTACGGTGCAGACGGTGGCACTGCACCCGGGCTATGTATTCGCAACGGATGATAATGATATCGGTAAGTAATCAGCTTACAAAACACTGAAAACGTTGATTGGTCGATATTTTATTCAAAAATCTGATCGTATTCTAGAAAGGTCATTGATAATGTACATGTACTGTGTGGTTTGTGCATGTACTGCGACAGTGGGAGAACTAAATGCAGTATTAACTGTCCTCATTTCAGGAATGTTGACCTTGTCGACTCCCATCGATCTGGCCAATAAGCCCTGTGCATGCCGGATATGTCTGACGGATCGGGTGCCGGCATTCGATGAGACGTGTGTGATGAGCGGATATGGAGCCGAAACCAATGCAAATCGTAAGCGAAAGGCCACCAAGACATAGGAATTTCAGCGAAAACGTGATGTGGTTCTGAATTGTTGTTGCTACAGCCATCCGGGATCCGATTCCATTAAAATGGGTCCTGCAACAAATCATACCCCAGTCGGATACGTGTTCCGTCTTCTGTGCGGGATCGAACCAATGCACCAACACCAGCAATTACCTGTATGTACTGATAATGCATTATATATGTTTTTCGATAAAAAGCGTGCATTTTCCAAGAAAAACATTCTGTCAGTGTTTAACTAAGACAAACACACATCATTGTACGTATGTATACAACAATACAGTTACTACAGTTGAAAATATCTTTGCGATCGCAGCTGTAGCCAGGGCGCTTCCGGGCAAGACCAGTGCATCGGCGATAACGGCGGTGCTTTGGCCTGTTACAATCCCGTCCGCAATAATTACTACCTAGCCGGCGTCATCGCATTCACAACGGAAACTTGCGGTACCGGACAAGGTGGACAAAGTGCGCAAGTTTCGAGGTACTTATCTTGGATCTTTGCCAATTCGCTACCGGGTGATGTGGAACTGGATACCGGCACGTCAACTGTTCCGACAATGCCGACGATTCCCACAATCCCTACTATACCAACCATTCCGACGATACCGACCATTCCCACGATTCCCACCATTCCTCCGGGTGGAACTACGACTTACGGATATAATTATTTGTACAATAATATGGGTTAAATGATACTGTACTAGCTTCATTGGCCTATTTACCTCCTAAAGAATTTGTATATTTGTTAAATCGAAGTGTTGAGTATTATAAGTAAAGGTTCGTAAAGCGGTACGAAGATGTCGTACAGTATTACGTATCTGTACTGTACGCGATCGCTGAAATGGCACGCAGAGTAGTGTATTCGGTAACATGCGCGGTCGAATATTCCTACTCTGCCTATACGCACTCATCACACTGCCAGTCCCGCTGGGGTGTTGTATGCGGTAGGGCAAATTTTCGTGCCATTTCATCGATCGCGTACAGTATGTGACGACATACGCAATTAGTCTGAGCTGCTCGATCTAAACAGGAAGTTCAAAAGAATACAGTTATGTGTTTATCCACTAACAGCCATTACAATTATAGGAGCCCGGCGCATACAAAAAGCTAGACGTTTATAGAATTACAGCAAGTTCATTTTTCTAGAAACAATCTTATATTTAACCTGAAAGCTTTTCTTGGTGGTAATACTGGTGGGCGGCTGTGACATGGATATTGATTTTTGCGAATTCACCTTACAACTAATGAAAAGATCGATCCCTGCTCAGTATTTGTTGGTAAATAACAATACCAGATGGATTGTTCCAAATAATCTCACACCTGTTCGTTAATCTAATGAACTGGAAGTTTATGAAACCCAGCTTATTTTTACCTGTAACAAAATCATAACAGCAATGTTGTTAACACATGTGTTACGCCACTGTCAACGACCGCATCCACGTATGTTACTTCCACCTGAGTTACCGTTCGCAAGCCGACAAATTTAGCTAATAAACTAAGCAAAGAAACACAATCCCGCCCACATGATCCTCTTCATCCAGAGAGACAGCAGCTTCGCTGTTTAGAAAAGGTCGAAAGGATCCGCTCAGCATTTCACCAGCGAGCTCTTCATCCATTATCATTATCTGCCGTGGATGGCGGTTATGAATAGACCTGCTCAGTCACTGCCGCACACGTCTCGCAGCATGTTACATGCTAAGTAGCAATTTTCGACAAATCTTTTACATCCAGTTTATCTAAGCCTAGAGCGATGGATTCACACCGACCGATCATGTGGATACCGTACGATAAAGATAAATTCTGATTTCCCTCGTACCGGTGCGGTTGTGAACTTCTGCAATGAAGAGCTTATTATGTTTAATCATTCGATTTGCGCTGTTCACTGGAGTGCATGTTTCCGCAAGGAATATGACAGTTTGTTCCGTAATTGAAACATGCAACGAGAAGTTGGTGTACAACTATCAAAGAGCAGCAGCGGCCATTGCGATGGGTATTGAGCATGTTAACGAAGTGATTCTGTCGGAATTGGATGTTAGAGTGATACTGCATTACAAGGATGGTGGAAAAGTGTGCGGGGCTAACAATCTCGCTGTTCCACGGGCGCTGGAGTGGATGAGGGAAGGGACGGTGTGTGATATATACCTTGGACCTGGTAGGCAAACATTCCGTCAAACCTTCCACAGGAGCCTGAATAAATATCGAATTAAAACTGGCCCGCATAGTAATCGTCATGGTACAAATAAAGCGACTACTAAGTAAAGGAAAATAACACTGTTAATTAGCAATGGTTAGACGCTTTTTGTGTCCGAAACTGTATGCGTAAACATATTGTCAAAAATCAATGTCGAGATGTAGTGAAAAAGAGTATTTAATTTAAATCATTAAAAGTATGTGTTTTCAGCGTTATTCAGGTGAAACGTTACCTATACGAATCTATAATACGATCAAAATTATGTTACTGATTACTGATGCTGCATATGCGCTATTTCTCATGCCTGGACTTGTTGTGTCATCTTCGGTTGTCTGTAGCACGGATTCCCACTTCTTATCATTTAACTATTTTTTGTGGCTGTGAGCGTTATGGTTTTATGGAAATTCTGTTACAATTTATTTTTGCATAGATAACAATCGTAAATCGAAATTGCATAGATCTTCGTAAACCGAAAGCTGCAGTGAATGCTTAAGGCCTCCTGTAAAACCTCCCGTGCATCCGGCATCTTTCGTATGTAGATTACGACGACTGAAAACGAACGGCATTGGTGAATACGTATATCCAATTATAAAGTACTTCCTGATCTACTCATTCTATAGTGTTTTCGAATCCTAAGATTTGTTGTGTCAAGTTTCGCTAAGCTGAAAACCTAAATCGAATTTTAAAAACTTTACCAACGCAGTTTCGGTATAAACTGCTGTTCGGAATATACGGCTGTTCCCTGTTTTTTTGAGTACGGTTGGTGCACTACAGATTCATGTTCGCTTCAAAGCAGGTGAACAAACGCACACGCTGTCATTATGTCATAACAAGCCAAATCAACGTGCATAATTGACTGTCACCGCATTTAAGTCATGGGAAAGCATAACGCTGCCTCCGGGAAGGGAAGCACATCCATTCTATACACGGTCCACGCACGTGCACCTTTCAGTAGTAGAACTAACAAAATGATGGGTAATTTTTGAAAGAAGAGCATCCGCGTTATCTGATGGGTACTCGCCATATTCCTACCGGATTTCAGCAGAACTATTCGTCCAGTAAAACGGAATACAATTGGCTAGTACACAGATGATCCTTTTGCAAAGATTAGGTTAATTTATGCTACGATTACCTACTGACTTCCGGGTATATGCGTCGTAAATGTGACCCGTAGCCAAAAGGCAAAAATAATGGGTTCAAGTGGGACGCTAAGGACAGGTCAGAGTCCTACTGACGTTAATCAAGGAAACCAAAAGGAACAGCTGTAAGAGCACGCATGACTTCATCTTTTCCTGAAGTGTGGCCTTTTCACCCTCTGCACTAGTTTTTTTTTTCAGCGAAGAAATTCAGGAACCTAAACCTAGCCTGCGGAAATGACAATTTTTGGAACATTCTTTTACATAATAAAACTGAAATTCTTTCCGTACTGCCAAACTATTTGGAAACCTAAACTACAACGGCACCGGAAGAATAAATCAGTTTCACCTTAGAAGCAAACGAAAATAGTTACTTGGCCTTTAGTTGACGCTGAGACAGCAATATTTAGTTATTCAAACGGAAGCCATTATTCGAAAACCAGCGCGGTACGGTATCGGTGCTATTCTTGTCTGTGTACATAATCCAATTACAGGCTGCGACCGGGCCGTTGCCGATCTGTACAATATAGCCGCCTACCAAGGCATCCCGCTTCTCGGTGTCCCAGCGTCAAACGCCGTGGGTCTAACGAAGCTAACCCATGATCAACTGCCCCTGCTCATCCGCCCGGCGTATTCCATAACCGACCTGGCTGGACTGCTGATCACCTTTCTGGACGAGTTCAACTACACGCACACCACCGTACTGACCGATGCGTCTAACGCCTTTTACTCGGAGATCGGGGATATGTTGGTGGGGCAGTTCCGCAACACGCGACCGGAACTGTATGAGGCGTCGTGTATGCATACCTTCAAAAGTGCGGAGGACCGGAATGAGCGGTATGGGGAGCTGCTCGAGGCGGGCCGGTTATGCTCACGAGGTAAGATAAAGAAAGTAGGAAATAAGTAGTATCTGCAAGGAGTACTTGTAGTACAAGCCACTGAAACGATCGCTGGTATATATTATTAGTAAGTGTCACACCACTTAGAAAACTTTATTGGTAATTTAAGGTGTTAAATTAAGTTAATGTTGATTGGGGCAGAAGCTTCTGTTTCGACTACGTCCTCTTTCGCCCCTACTTCAGCGGCTGTACATAAGAGGCTGCATGTACCTGTGCGCCGTTGATTTAGTTTTTCTCTGCGTTACAAAATTTTTCTAGATTTCAAATTTTTAAATACTAATCCGATCTGGGACGCACGTGTGTGTCTGTCATACTCACTTTCGGTAATATGAATTTGGGAACTTGCCATCGTTTGACCAAACAAGCAACAGTAATATGACGACAACCCTCCTCGTGTTTACAAATTACAATAACTGTTATTGCAGTGATCTTGCTTCTGGGAAATTCTTCAGTCGTGCGGCGAATGATGGTATGATCATTGCATGAATATCGAATTACAACCGACTTTGTTCCTATGATCATAACGTAAACGTTACTCAAATATCCTTACTTTCAGCTCGTTGCCCGACAGCGTCAGATGACAAAGGGTGACTATGTATGACCTTTTATACCGCTGCGCCCCTGGTAATCGTATCCGGAAATGTCTGTCGGTTACAGGTGTACATTGCGGTCGAGCTCTTCAAGAGTAATTTCTGGGGCGATTTCACGTGGAAATTCAATGACGCACTTGATCGTGTAAGGTGTAGCGTTCGCGTTACATGTGACCTCTTGAACTAAGCTAATCTGTTGCAGGAGACCATGCTAGCTTACCGCTCGTTAGCGGTAATTGGGCTGTATGAAGAAAGCAATTTGGATTTTGTTGAGTTCCAGCGAGAAGTCCGTCGACGAGCGAGGCTGGAGTATGGTTACAATTACGGTGCTTTTGAGCAGGTCTGGTACTTTTTTTATTCGTATAGAAGTAATTCAAGTATTTTTCGATGAACCTGAGTGATTTTCGTCAGGTCGATCCGGTTGTGGTCAGTTTCTACGAATCGGTGATTTTGTACGGCCACGCACTAGCCGCTGTTATCTACAGCAATGGAAGTTTAGCTAACGGACTCCAGATTGCGAATGCTATGAAAAACGTTTCATACAAAAGCCCACTGGGATATCCGATCCAGATGAACGAACATGGTGACCGTGTGCGGACATTTTCTATCAAAGATTTAAGCAGCGACACACAAAAATTCGAGGTCAGTGTGCTCTTTCATATCTGACATAATAATGCGCAATGGTTGGTCTATGACTGCATTTATAGATGGAATGTTTTAGAATGTGTTGAGAATCGACTACGGAACACATGAGCTGACATGGTTCGGACAGTTTGAATGGCCAGGTGGATCGGGACTTCCGCCAGATATGCCCTTTTGCGGATTTGATGGGAAGGCTGTGGTTTGTCAGCAGAGTGGGTCGAAGCATCTTTCGTACATATTTCATTGTATTTTAAAGTTGTGGTGACAGCTGTAACTGTGACTGTTGTGGATCAAGTACGAAGGTTTCCTGTTCGCAGCTTCTTCCATCAGTTCCGGCGGTGTTGCTGGGATCGTTATCGGCTGTTTGTTGGCGGTTGCGATTCTTCTTGGAGCCACATATTTTGTGCTAAGGTAACACAATAACCGCAGTTCTATATCGCATGCTTACATACGTGATAACTTGTTTAGCAAAAGTATGGCATTCACCGACCCTTACTGGTGGCGAATACGCACGCACGAAGTCCTCCTTTATGGTGTTATGAATGCCACCGAAATGTCCCGAGCTAGTCTTCAGGTAAATTTCAAAAGGCGTGCACAACCACAGCGTAAAAAAACTGGATTTGTAGAAATCGGCCATTTCGAAAGATGTGAGCAGCAAAATCTCAAGAACCACAATGATGTCGCAACATCCTTACGGCATCCCGGCTACTTACGACGGGATCGCCATTTCACTCCTGGAACTGCCGAAAAAGCTGTTCCGCCCGACCAATCAACTCATTCAGCAAATGAACGAGGTAACCTAAACCAAAATTCAGCAATTCTTTCGCCTTGTTTTTGGTGGTTAGGATAATGGAGGACTCTCGCAGATTCGGTTATTGTCGCACCAAAATCTGCACCGCTTCGTTGGGCTATGTTTGGACGAGCAGAACTTTTGTGATTTCGTTGCCAATGAACTCTGCTCAAAGGGGACACTGGACGATGTGCTGGATGATGACCACATCAAACTGGATTGGTCGTTCAAACATTCACTGATAAGGGACATCAGCGAGGTTACATTTCGCCGATTTCTGCTAGTCTCATTATGCTGAATGTTTGTAGTCTTTAGGGTATGCAGTACCTACACAATTCAACCGTGCAATCTCACGGACGCCTCTCCGCCCTGACGTGTGCGGTGGACAGCAGGTTTATGGTCAAGGTTACGGAGTACGGCCTGACGGGCTTTGTTGATCCGAAGGAACTCCTGATTCCCAATCTGGATGATGAAAACAAGGACTTCGCCCGGCTGTTGTGGAGAGCGCCGGAGCTGTTGCGCTGTAATATGCCAGCAAAGGGCACTCAGGTAAAGCTTCGCGAGAATGGTTTGACTATAATACAATTACGTGTGTGTATGCAGAAAGGTGAGTGGATGATTGAAAGAGTATAAAGCGCCCACCGGTTTCACGGCGTTTGGGAATCTTCAGGCGATGTCTACAGCTTTTCCATCATCCTGCAACAAATCGTTCTCCGAAGCGGTCCATTCGCTTCGGCGACTGATGTGGGGACAAATTCGCATTTCTCAGAAAGAGAGATTGTGACCGAGGTATATACCTATCATCGTGTTTGTTCATGGTCGTAGAAGGCTCTTCAGGCTTCGTCAAACGTTAGGTTAAACAAGGTAGCATCCCTCCTTTCCGGCCGATCGTTCCCAAGACAGCCTGTTCCAGTGAACTCTACCAGCTGATGGAACAGTGCTGGGCGGAACACCCACTCCAACGGCCCACATTCGGGAAGATCCGGGAGACGGTCAAGAAGATCGCCGGCTCGGAGAGCGGGAACATTGTGGAACATTTGCTCAACAGGATGGAACAGTATGCCAATAGTCTGGAAGCTCAAGTGGCTGAAAAGACCCAGCAGTTTATGGACGAGAAGAGGAGATCCGAGGAACTCTTGTCCCAGCTGCTACCAAAGTGCGTAAGAATCGTAACAGCTCAGTAGAACGTTGATTTTTAAATGTAGCCTACACAATTCTTGTGGTAAAGGTCAAACGGCAACAGTACAAGACTGACTACATATTGGTCTTCTTTCAACAGGAGCGTTGCAGCAGCTCTGACAAAGGGCGAAAGCATCGGACCGGAGTCATTCGAAAGCGTGACAATATACTTCAGCGACATTGTTCAGTTTACCACATTATCTGCTTCCATATCTCCCATGGATGTCGTAACGTTGCTCAATAATCTATACACGCTATTCGATGGGATACTGGAGAGTTTCGACGTGTACAAAGTGGAAACCATTGGCGATGCGTACATGGTCAGTTCCAAGTGAATATTATGGAGGTCCTAGTAAAAACTAAAGGTTTTAGATTGCCAGTGGTCTCCCGATAAGAAATGGCAACAAACACGCCAGCGAAATTGCCAACGTTGCGCTACGGATACGATTAGGAATTGGCGCGTTCGTCATTCCCAGTCGACCGCAGACAACACTGCAAGTTCGTATTGGCATACATTCGGGTGAACCTACATACGTTTCTTTTGGCCGCGAAGCTTCTTACTGAACGTTCAAATCTGCAGGACCATGTGTCGCGGGGATCGTTGGTTTAAAGATGCCGCGCTACTGCCTGTAAGTATCCAAAAGCTTTCCGTTCTTCTTATCGTAACGAACCTTTTTTGGTAAACATTTTAGATGAAACAATATGTTTACAGATTTGGAGATACGGTTAATACTGCCTCTCGCATGGAAACGACAAGCGAACGTACTGATTTCTTAATACCATGAATGCTTGCTACGGTATATTTTCTGCTTAACAATGTTTTCTTGTTTAGCTATGAAGATCCAAATGACCGAATATACCCATGAGCTGCTCAAAGATATTGGTGGTTACTTCATGCAGGAACGCGGCGAAATAGATGTCAAGGTAAGTTACGCAAACATCTCCATAAATCCATCATGAACTATACAGATTTGCGCTTGTTTTGTTTTAGGGGAAAGGGACTATGACGACCTTCTGGCTGTTGAGTAGACTAGGCTCATCCGGTCAGATACAACAGCCGTAGCGGCAACAGGAAAGACTCAACTGAAATCTTCCATGCTTTTTACAACGCTGCTAGAGATACATTACTCAGTAAATTCGTTCGGGGTAAAAAACATGTTTGGGTCAATGGAAGGCTGTCAATCAAGTAGATATGGCACGTTTCGTTTTGCACGTAAATCAAACGCGATTTCTGCCAAACGTAAAAGACGTAACCGCACGTAAATACCCGGAACTGAACGCAACTTTGCGTAACTCTGCGGGATTCCAGGTCACTTAACGTACTGCCACGTAACTTTGTGTAACTCAATGTAACTCCACGTAACTCTGTGTAACCCAGCGTAACTCCGCGTAACTCAACGTAACTTACCGTAACTCAATGTAACTTACCGTAACTCCGCGTAACTCAATGTAACTCAACGTAACTCCACGGAACTCCACGTAACTCTATGTAACTCAATGTAACCCAACGTAACTCCGCGTAACTCAATGTAACCCAACGTAACTCCGCGTAACTCTGTGTAACTATATGTAACTTAACGTAACTCCGCGTAACTTAGTGTAACCCAACGTAACTCCGCGTAACTCAATGTAACTCTATGTAACTTAACGTAACTCCGCGTAACTCAACGTAACTCAATGTAACTCGATGTAACTCTATGTAACCCAACGTAACTCCGCGTAACTCAACGTAACTCAGCGTAACTCAACGTAACTTAACGTAACTTAACGTAACTCCACGTAACTCCACGTAACTCTATGTAACTCAATGTAACCCAACGTAACTCCGCGTAACTCAATGTAACTCCGCGTAACTCAATGTATTATTTCGAAAACTAAAAAAAAACAATCGAGTTGAAAAAACCAAAATTTGTGCCAGCATTTAGCGCAGGTGGCAGGAACGACTCTGTCTGCCTCGTACGTTAAATAAGATTCATGTGATCCATACGGTTTATATAACTACAGTGAGAATAATGGAAACCCTCAAACTTTGGAATTCATCCATAAACACAACAGCGTGAGGTTCAAAGAGAAAACAGTATGCATGTTTTGGGAACATGTGATTTAATTGAGATCGAAAATGTTTTTTTAAACATTTAATGTAGCCCAAATTTGAGCTTCATTGTTTTTCGTTTCGTGTTATGGCTAATGTGTTCGTTATTCCTCGAGTTAGCAGTAAAACCGTCGTCTTCGCCTATATGCTTTTATACGTGTGTAAGTTGATATTACTAGAAGCGTAAACAGTCTGCATACCACACACGTATACAAAACACGTCAACGATTATCTAGATTAGCACAGATAAAGCACGAGTGTGGACAACCTCACGGCGCGCCAGAAGATTGAATCGTTCCCTCTTTGAGGCGACACCGGGTTCAAAGCAATTCCAGACCGTCTGCAGCGCTATTGCTTTGGGTTCGAGAGACATCTATTAAGCACACATGTTAGAATTAGCTCACGCTTTCGTTAATATATTTTTGTCATCGTTATTTACCTCGTTTGCGTATCAAACAAGCGCACAGTAACCCTCCTCCAAGGATTACCAGACAAGTTCCCGACGCACATACAACTAGCACGTCAATCTTGATATGATTTGCAGGAACGTCCTGTTTTCCGCTCGATTGTTGCGTATGTACCTGGCTGGTCGTCATTGGAGTCAAGCTGGGCGACGGTGCCTTTGGTGTAACCGACGCTGGAATATATCCAACGACGACAGGCGTAAGGTTTTCTTCCACGTGTACGTCATTGCCTGCGCTGACCTCTGTCGTCATGACGACTGCCGTCATGTCCGACTGGATAGCGCCAGATACAGCTCCCACTACAGCACTTCCAAGGGCAACTGCTGCCGCACCCTTAACTGCTTTAATGACCACAGGTTTGCTGTCTTTCGCTGCTGTTTTGATACTTTGAAGAATTCTATTTCCAGTAGTGCCAGGAACTTTAGGGCCGCTCACCACGCGCAATCCTGACGAAACTGGGCCAGCAGCTCCTCTAAACCATCCAGGCGGAATGCGAGGCATCCTCATCCCAAACGGTATTCCGAATCCTGCAGCATAACCTAGACAAATAAACAGTATAATAAACGCTGCACGGTTGCCAGCCATGGTGTACCAAAGATTGGAATAAATTTGCAGCGAATATACGAAGGTTTTAAAATACAGTTTGCACAGCGAAACGCACTACGCTAAGTTGGTTCCAAAATACACGGAAAACGTTGTGTGCCCTGTGAATCTGCCGAACAAAGCATATGTGTAATAACAGAAAGCTCTAGAAAGTTCACCACTGGTTCAACTGATTCAGCCATTCTTAGTCATCTTGTTAAGTCACTGATATCGGACGACAGTACGCACACATGTAAGTAAACTCAGTTAAACGCATAAACGAACCTTAGTAAATACAACAAGCGTTCTGCAGCACGTTCTGTGTTCTGCGGGGAATAAGAAACAAAACAGCATGTATTTTTGCAACAAGCTGGCATCACATCTAGCGTGCGTTAGGGCTCAGGACACTTTAACACCGTTGCAACATTGCCTAACATAGTGGCATATAATAACGGTGGATTAAGGTGAAAAAGCACCCGGCTGATACTGTTTTCGATACTCTCTTAAGGCATTGTTTTCCATGAAATCGCAAACACACAGAGCCATCGCAGATGGCACATACGATAGACAAAAGATTGCCCTGGTCAGTCGTCTGGTGACTGCTCACCCGCAGCGCACGCGCTACCCTTAAAACGTATGTAAACACAAAGCAGGTAAAATAAGAAAATCCATGATAAATTTGATCGTGTACCAGAAGTACGATAACGCTATAAAATGTGTAAAAAGATAACAAAGATTACTCATGCACAAGCCTTTTTACTTTCATTTGACCACGTCAAAAGTTGTTCAATTCTAAAACGTTTCAAATTCAGTATCTTGCGATGTAGTAGTAGATAACTCAAAATTGCTTGTGTAAGAATCTTTGTTATCTTTTTACCCATTTTACAGCATTTACAAATCACAGTTCTGAATTCATGAGGAACTTGTTCTTATTTTCCTGCTCTTTGTTTACATCCGTATTGTGGGCGGTGCGCGCGCTGCGGGTAAACAATGACCAGATGAGTAGCCAGAGCAGTCCCCCATCTATCATACATACCTTATGCGATAGCTATGTCTGTTTGCGATTTCATGCAGAACACTGTTTTTGGGAAGTATCCACAACAGGATTAACCGAGCGTTTTTTTAACCGGGCGTTTTTTTACCTTAAGGAGATGATTTCGTTTTTAGTGGGATTGACCAATACTTCTTTTAACGCTAGTTATCTAAAAGTTACACAAACTTCCATAAAGCTCCACAAAGAAACAGGAACTTAGGTGGGTTTAGGCAGATTTACATCAGGTTTCATGGAGCACTGTGGACGTACGTGGCGTTTCGTGTTTTAATTGTTTCCTAATTATCACTTAACAAAAATGTCGTCTAAGCTTTTCTCTGGATAAACGCAGGTTTACCTGAAAGCATTGGTGTAAACCAGCGCGTGGTATTTTAGGTTGTTCGACGGTTTCGTAGAATTAATTAGATGTGCTACCTGTTCCGCTTTATAATTTTAGCTTTCTGTTTGACTCTTTCAATTTATTTTTCATATGGATTATCGGTGATATTTATTTCTTATTTGTTTGGACGTTTTCTTGGTATGCGACGTTTGGTCGAAACAGAACAATTTTCTCAGATATTTCAGTACCAAACCGTTGTTCTACACTATGCCTCTCTGGGGTGACAATTCGAGCGGGCGGCGGTCTACATGCAGATTTCTTAAGATACTTTTCGAGGTTAGACTCTATTTCTTCATACTTTGTCTTGGTGTGTACTGCTTTCTAATAAGATTCTTCGGTATGATTCGTGGTTGTACAGCTGTGATCAAACATTCATTTGAGCGGTTTATATGAAGACTTTACGGTATTTAGTCGACTGGCATTTGGTTTACGTTTACGATATCGCACATCGATCACTTTGCCATGACAGGTCTTTCTGTTTGGCATATTAGTTCGTTCCCGGAAGACTGTGCAGTCACTGCACTATTTACAAAAAAAGAATATATGATGCCAGTTTCGTTTTGACTTTGGAAACACGGGTGTTCCGTCGTGGTTTGTGATTGGTAGTTCGGAATTGGTAATTTGGGGCGGCCGAGCTTACGTAAATCTAGAGAGAAATATGAATTATTAAAGTATATATGGGTTTCAGTGGCCATTTGGATTGACTTACTCTATAGCAGCTGAATTTTTCTTTAGTTAGGTTGGTTTCAGAGTGTTCAAATTTTACCAGTTTTCAAACTGAACTCATATTCAACTTAAATTTGAATCACAAAATACAAGTGTTTTGTTTGCAGTGTCAGAAAAACGTTATCGTAAAAACAGAAAGCAAATGATACGGTTGAGAAAGTAGCGCTCCAAAACAGTAGTACTAGTGATGTGTTTAATTACAATTGGGATGGAGCACCGACTATCCGTAGAGTGGGCCAAGTAGGCTGTTACATCTTATGGCAGCAGTTAGCTGCGGTGCGGCATCCGCGTATGGATCCGCAACGTTTGCAAGGTTTCGGCTGTCGGTGCTGGGTTAATCCAGTTTTGTTGCGGAAGCTAGCGGAAGTACAGATGTCACAACTGTACGCCTTTGATGACGATTGCACGGCGGAGCCACCCTTCGGAAACAGGTCGGATTCTTTGCAACGCCTATGTTCGGAAAATTGCTTTTTCGTGGCCGCAATAAAGGAGCAAGATGAACAAGGAAAATACGTCGGAGAATGGTGGATCTGCCTCATTGCCTTGATGGCATAGGTAGCTTCGAAAACGTCGGCCTAAGAGTTATACAAGCAATGTATCACCCCTTTGCTTTGAAGTGGACAGAATGGACATTTAAAAATGATATGTAACTGGCGAAAGATTTTAAACGTTATGTAATAAAATTGCATAAACCGTTGACCGCTGCTATTGTGGACCGTTAGAAAACGCTTATTGTCAGCTGCTTACCGGGTTAATAAAGTACGGAAAGAGCGATTGATAATTGTCCTTTATGGAGATCTGGTTTATTTGCATGCTGTCGCAGACCCATCTCCAGTTTTGAGTGGCAACGGTGTGCTTGCCGGTGACAGCTGATTCATACAGCTTTTGCATGTAGTGAAGCTGCATATTCCTATCCGTGCGGTAATAATTTGAAGAATTAGCCATATATAGCTGGTCACGCAGGTCAAGCATCGATTCGCTGCAGATATAATTCCGAGCACACGCAATACCGTAACCGAAATTAAAAACTGAGTGGAGACATCGCGGAAGTGTGATTATAACTTCTCCGTCCTCTTGCCGTGCAAAATAAATGTCGATTCCTTGTTTTAAAAGGCCGGATACCGAGGGGCCGGATCTTTTCATGAAACAATCATACCGGTCTGCTTTATATTTTGCATCGTGCAGATGATCCGACAGCTCAGCATCTACAAACAAGGAGATGGTCAACAAACATAAACAAAATATTCCGCTATTAAAATATTCCGCCGTTGCTACGCTCAGATTTACGCAATGATTAATAGTTTGGAATTCCGTTTCTCAGTTCGGTACATCGTACGGAACAGTACAGTACACCACAGAAAGCGTAACGAAAGATATCAAATTCTCAGAGAAAACTGTACCAGGGAATTTCACAGCGAACTAACGAATGATTTTAACGTGCTTAACAAAAGATGAAGTCATTTTTATTAATGGTATGCGTTCTAGAGGTCAGACCAGTAGTTTTACCACCATCCGGTTGCACGTTTGGCGTCATTTTGGATTTTGTTCCAACTGTTTTTCAGAAAGCGCAACGAAGCGGACCGGGAGCATGACTGACCGGAAAACGAATCCGCACGGTGTTGCCAGAACTAAACCTATGTTGTAAACTAGCGCCATAAAAAATTGTAACGAAACGTGAGACGGACATTTTGTAAAGTGAGTTCACTAGCCGGTGGACAATATCACTTCATTTCTTTCCGTCATTGTTTTCGTCCTATCCCTAAGCACCCCTGGTAAAATTTTTTAAATGAAACTGCAAGGAGGAGCAGGTTGCTCATAGCAGGCGATCGACTCTAAGGAATTCAAAAATGACTGATAACTGAGTTGCGTAAGCCAGAACCGGGTTTCTGGCAGTGCTTCTAAAAGGGCAAAAGCACACACATACAGTGGGCTGTTGTTGATAGAGGAATGAGTGAGCAGTCGTCTGGTATCACACTCTAAGATGTGAACATGCTGGTGAATTTCAGTATTAATTTGAACGAATCGGCAAATCAGAGCGAGCAACCCGTCAAATATGATATTTCCGGTCAGCTGTGGAAAATTCACTGAGACAGTGGCGAACGATTGAGCAGTCTTCTGGACAGGAACTGCAGATCCGGTACAAAATCATAAGTCCAACAAATCCTAATGCAAAGTCATATCACAATACTTATATCAAAATGCACTGCTAGCTTGTACAAGAAACGTTTTTAAGGTTTCCGTTACGACCAGGTCCATGCGTAGGATGAAGAAACGGCTGATCGAGCCGCTCACCGCTCCAAGCGAAGTGAACGGTCTCACTGTCGGACTAAAGCGACAAAACTAAAGCTAAGTTTGTACACTGAAAAAAAGAGCATAAAATTCTCTACACGATCATCTATGATTCTCAAACGTGGGGAACATTTGGGCCGGCTCCTAGCTATCGTCTTAAGTTGTCAAGTTCAGTACGCCGAACACTAATAATAATCAGCAGGAACAGACCGGCAACCTCAATCAGACTGCACTTTCAAACAGAAAAATCGGAATCTGTTTATGAAAGGTCTGAATAAAGACCCAAGAAACCATGAGGCGGCAGCCGAAGGTGCTTCTTGTAAACTAATATTTTGTAACTATGTTTCGAGGGTAATGATACAGTACTGCCACACGCATTTAATGCTCAGTGCATTTTCTATCCCGGAGGCATACCTTCGTAAATGCTGTGGATCTTTTCGTAGCTGTCTGCCGGAGTACAGTACCACAGGATGTAGCCGTCACCACCGAATGCATTGATGGAACCCAAATTGAAAGCTTCGAAGTGGAACAAGGTTCCGGTAAATACAGACTTTAAATAGCACCATGGGTCCCATAACCCAGAACCATTCCCATAGGTCATGCTTATTGCTTCCCATGCTGGGGAAGCCATTCCTGTGTTGAACCCAAAGTCTTCAGGAAAAATTGCATCGTCAAGTTTTTTGGTCGGATTCTTCTCCTTCAGAGCAAACAATGGACTAAATATCGGTTTTTCGAGTACGCGCGACTCTCTATAGTGTAGCGTGCGATTCAGACACAGTTTCTCAAGCTGTGCCAAGTCATCCTCTAAAGAAATCGATTTCATGCTGGATTGCAGTATTTTTTTCTGTTCCAGGAAAAAGGCGTCCGGCTTCTGACTTGCTTTCTTTGCGGATGCGGATGTTTGATAGATCCATTCCTTGACTCCGTTGTATTTGTATTCGTAACTCCGCGTTTCGTCGTTTTTATGGTCCCGCTCTTTTGTCAGCCCGTCGGTTCGCATTCGGGAAAAAAACTGTTGTTTCATGCAAGGAAACTTCAGCTAAAATATAGAAAGAACAATCGTTGCACTTGGTTGGCTGACATAGGGGGAATTGTTGTATATTCTCATAAATATTACCGAAATGTACGCAGTATAATTGTTTATTGCTTCCACTGAATTAGAAAATGGAGAAGAACAATAGCACATTTTTCTGTCCAGTGAAGACTGGCCTGGCTAGTAGAAATTTCCCCACTTTGGTTTCTCTATGTTCTTGCGAGCACAAGATGAGACTAGCTGAATAGATTATGTTTTGATTTGCCTCTTCTCTATGTGAGACAAATGTAAAAGGCGCGCGTCGGAGTAATCATCGTAAATGGTCTAATAGCTCGCTCACACTTTTGCATGTCTACATACATGTACGACTTTCCGAAATATGTGTAAAAAATGTCGGCACGCGCCGACATACAAGCATTCCTGAATATGTATGTCGAGTGTGAGCAGGTAACATACATCGCATATACTCGAATATGTCGAAACATTTTACGTATATTTTGGGAGTTTCCCTTTCCAGAACTTTCGACATATATCTTAAGCAACTAGCCAATCACAGAGACCAGGGGCTGCACTGGCTGGGCATTTCGGTGAGCGGTCATGATTACACAGTGAATAAGGCAACTTATTAGTCATTAAAAAATGTAAAACAACGTTCGGAAAAAATTGTTGTTTTGTCCTTCTTATTTTAACTTTGTTTCGTTTGAAAATTTTACAATGTCTGACACTTCCAAATAATAATAAATAAGACTGCAACCGGAAACGACGTTTGAAAACCAAGCGGTTCAAGGAAAGAACCTTCCGAAACTGCCCCCTGACAAACGGCGTGACCAAATGAAATGAGGAAATGATCAACTTTGTTTTAGAGAATTTTTGCGTGTTTAATCGAGGTGGAATTCGAACGAACCAATTTCGCTCACCATTTTTATGTCACAGTAGATCCCATATGAATGTAGCTGATGTTTGAAAAGTGTGAGCGCGTCGATCACATATGCCAAGTATGAGAGAATCTGACCATAATCAAGCTATGGACATACTTGCCACATATTAAGTTTTTTACAATTTTTTTCATATACGGAAAGGCCTTATATGTATGGCATAATCGAAGTATGATGAAGTGTTTGCAAGCCATAAGGACGCTGCCTGCCTGTGTCCACTTCGCGCTTTAAATTACTCAGTACCCCGGTGCAGTGGGCCATATTGCCGTCCTGCGCTATGTGCAGAATCATTCAGTCACCTAACTTCAGTCGGCTTTTCCCAACAATGCTACAGTCAAGTTTCAGAAATCATAAAAAAATACTAATCCAACTAAACAAATGTCAGAAAAATACTTACGATACACAGAGTTCATTGTAAAACACTTTCAATTAGCGTTCTGCAATAATTTGTTTATTGTATTACTATATACGCTGGAATTATATTGGCTTCCGGTGCACAAGAATCAGGTTAGTATACGAAGTAAAACGAATTTTGCAAAAACCCTAACCAAGATTGTCGATGAGAACATTCCAGATGTTGTGCTGTGGTCTGCTTTTTATATTGGTTGCTTACTACGTCTTGATCAATTTCGAAAATTTTGAACTTTCACTGAACATAACTTCGTTCAGAACAACTGTTATTTTTAAATAATAAATTCATCTTGTAGTTCAGTCCCGTACCGAATGAACTCTTATACTCGTTCTAACCAAAAACTGTAATATATTTTCTCGAATTTTAAAACAATTTGTAAAGTTATTGAAGTTTTCTATGGATTCAGTGGAACATACCTACGAACACCGATAATGGGAACTTGCGTAACATACAACATTTCTTACCTTTGCTGCTGTGGCACCCGGTGTGACTGACGATCGAATTGCATATTTGGCTATATCGTGATAGTCGTGCTTAAACTGCACCAATAAGTCTTCTGTAACCTCAATACACGGAATCTCCAACAAACGTCCATTCGTTGTCATTTTTGCAAGAATCCGAAAGTTAATAACAAGCTATCTATAAGTCAAAGAGTTGGAAGGATGCGCCACAGTTTTTGACTAAGAAATCTTTTATGGCTGTGTGCTGGAATGCTAGTTATGATGCTATCCTAAGAGGCGAAGAACAGATAACACAGCCTTCTTTCTACTCCAAGCCAGTTATCCGCTGGCTACAATTGCGCGTCTTTTGCTTATGCGACTGTTCTTACTGCCCACGAGAGTTCACTTGGCTACATTAATCACTCTAGGGAAAAGGAATTTCCTACGGTCAGTATGCGACTGAGTACATGCACAATCAGCTGCCTGTGCTATCGTTCGCATTTACTTCTTCAGCCGTGAGTCGACTGCAGCTGACGATATGCGACTGCATATCTACTGTAGGCCAATATATAGGCGTTACGGCAACAGCATAGCAGTCGCGAAGATTTTTCCGGTGGTTCGAGTTCATTCTAAACATAAACATTAACTATCCACATCACCTGTGCTGCTTTCGGTACTCTTGTTTTAATCGAATAATACGAATTTAAAGAAATGGGAATTCCATTGGCCGGACAATCTTTAAGCACTGTCGTATAACCAATGTATGGTCATAATTAGCCATTATGTTAGCTGTTAGCAATAGTTAGGCCTGTTTGGTTCTAACACGGCGGTGCTGTCGTTGACTGAGAGTAAGGGAGAAAAGGAACATGTTAAAAACGTATAGGCCCGCAGCTCACCGGCGCCGACCGATGTCGGCCACGGTTAGTCCGCCACCAAGTCCGGTATCAATTACCGCATATCGTTCTTTGGTTGACCAGTTTCTTCATTAACATGCATCATGCATATTAACTACCTAAATCACGTCCCCTTGTGTCAATATGTCATTGTACCACACTTAACTAAAACTTTCCCCAAGCGCAAACTGGAATGTCGGTGGCGGGTAAACGGCTGAGTAAGGCTGACTCTCGCATATACCACTGCATTATCAACATACAAGAAACACCTGCGGCTGCCGCTCGGGGTATCGTGAGATCGATACTCAGAATCCTTTTGACAAATGAAATATACTATCCAGATCTGCATGTATGCATAGTTATTATCATATTTGACAGAAAAAACCAGTATTACTATGACTACTATTTTGTTAATATATTATTGCACTAGAGCATACAGAACATTTTTTAAGGACAATGTTCTGCTGAGTGGCTGATGGAAATTTGGCATTACCTTGTTTTGTTTGTTTGTTTTATAAATAAGAATGTAAGCACAAGTACTCATTCGGCGGATACTTTTTCCCGCAAATCGGCATAACCGCCTCAAGCACAAAAATTCCGTCCGCCGTCTCTTTTGCGAACCCGACAATTTCGACATCCCCCGGTCCAACCCATCTGACCTTCGTGGGGCCACTTCCCGGGTAACCTCGAACGATAGTTTCACCCAGACACTTTTGCCGGGGCACAGTTAGTAATTGCAATTTTGTCTTGAAATTTTCGCGGTTTCGTCTGGAAATTTTTGTCTGAATACTTTACAATAATCAAAGTCAGACTTACTTGCTGCCTTGTTTAGCCTGGTGTGTTTGCACAATGGTATTTCGGACGAGTCTTCTCTTGGATCAGCGGTTGTTCAGCTGTGGCATTTACGATGTTATTTGCCGACTATTCTACCGTGGCATAATTCCATATTTGGCAGATTTTATCTGTTCTCGAAAAATTAAAAACGTCGCGAGTCCATTGGAATCAAATTAGATTATGCTGGTAACCTCGTTTTGAGTGTGTGGACACAGGTTTCTGTTGTGGTTTCCGATTAATACGAGCTTGGGAATATAAGGCTACCGTGCCTGTCCCAGTATGTTTAGATCAGGTATGAATTGACAAATCGGTCTGAATGGACATTTGATTTGACTTACTGTTCAGCAACTGAATTTTTTTTTAAGTTTGCTTTAAAATAACCTTGACGATTTTGCACATAAGGCTATATTTCCAGAACCGGCAGAAGATTTTTTAGAAAATGTCATGTGAACCCCTTTTCGACCATGGAGAGTCTAATGGGGTTGTCCGTTTTTTTCGACTCGCTGTCATTGTCGAGATGTTTTTGAAGAGCAATCCTTATATAAATTTCTCATACTAATTGGACTGTAACAGAACATAGCAGTCGTTGACTAGACTTACTGAAACATATGAAATATATTACACGTACACTGGTACGGTTCAAACCTGGGGCCGGCCGAGATCGGGCACGGGATGGCCGGTGTTATTTCCCGTGCCAATCACGCGATAACTTCAGCTTGTACGATTTCATTCTTAACATGTGCAGTGACAATCTACATCACTTCTGCTGCTGTTGGTACGCTTGTTTTAACCGATTATTCGAAATATGAAGAAACACAAAATTTCTGCCAAACACATGTCATTACAGCACAGGCAAGAGCATTACGATAAACGCTCTTCAAATTAAGTTTAGATTTAGCGATTTCCTAGAGCGAGCCAATGAACAGGCTCAAAATCATATTACGATAAAGCGTCTGTTTCACTGTGGCATTTATCTTGCACGCCCTGTAAAGTTTCAATGATTGTGTTCCACACTCCACACTCACTGATTTTGTGCCGATGTTCCACACTCACCAAAGTAGTGCGTATTTGCTGTCAGATTTTCTGAAGTCTTTCAACGTTTTAATAATGGTACACTCTAATACATTAGACAAAAGAGCGAGCAGATACTTTTCTATGATCAAGCACAGGGATTTGACGTGGATTAGTTTTTGTAGCGAATCGTTTATCCCAGTTGTGAAAGGAAGTTGCCCCAGCGGTACGGAAACGGTTAGTTATCTTGACGCCGAACAAGATCCTGTAAATCCGACTAGTCAGGCACGCCGTAAATATATTATTAAACTTATAGTGCGCTAGGCTGCATAATTCTGCTTTATTGGAGGCGCGTCAATAACTACTTGTGCTATAGGTTTTGCTGTATGTCCTAAACGAAAGTCCGACAACGTCAACGAACTTCATTTTTTTTTGCAAAAGTTGCAAAAACCGTTACTCTTACGGCACGTACTATTCACAACCCGATGCAAAAAGGTACTTCTACGGCCAGGAACGCAAGTACGTGCAAGTGACCGCAGGAGTTTTCTGGGATCGGCAGCTGACACGATTCCTGTTTTCCAGCATGTAAGTATTACGAAAATGATATTAGTTTCTCACTCTTGCAGTTAATTTCTATTATTGTAAACCGTTTGACTGCTTTCGTTCAAAATAATTTTCGTATCAGAATATATATCCTGTGATGGGCTAACTACTATGATCGTTTCTTAGAATACACGGCCAGGTTACGTTCGAAGGTTTTACTGAGATCTGCCGATCAACTTTTCAATGGCCAGACGGTAAGCTTATTCACGCATTTACGCATCATAAATTTTTACAGGCGTAATTTACACAGTACTTACAATTTACAATGAAGCAATTTTCCTGTTATCACGTTCACAACTGTCTGCTGCAGCGTTTTCGAGGAAGATTGTGGCCAAGGCTTTTTTTGTGCACGAAATTGAAGCCGAATTACGGGAACGGGGGCTGATATACGGTTTTAATAGCACCAAAATCGATACAGTGGATGTGAAGGAGTTTCTTGATAGGCAGCGTCGGAACGGCTTGTATAAGCATCACTGTTCTGAAAACGGTCGGCGCCGCGGATGCCCTTATCTTGTCGTGTTGGATGGTCTGTGGAAGATAGCATATCGCCACTGCAGCTTCCCAACGGAAGTAAGTCACGCTTAATCGATACCTGACGAGCGATATCGTTTCTGGCGCTCATTGTGTTTACTGCCGTGTACGACAGCCATATTCAAAGACAAATTATTAAGGCATAGTGTGTACACTTCGAACTGTGAGCTGTATTTATCTACCCTTTTTTAATAAAAGGCTCAAGTTTGCCTGACTTATTTTTTTACTGGATTTTCCATTGGACGGTGTGCCATGGCATTTGTTTTTCTGCAAGTTCCATTCTCCCCGCTAACGTGTTCCAGATGGGTCGCCGTTTACGACGATCTCAGGGGCGCTCGCAACCGTGGTTGCCCTTGTTCCAAAGGCTAACGCGTCCATTCGTTGATGACCCCGTAGATGATAACGGCCGGCATGTCATTCTCAAACCAAACGCTCGTTTCAAGTGGTTGAACTTTCTTCGCCTCTGACTTCAAACTCAGGCATAGTTATTGAATTAAATGTACCATTTCTGGAGCCTTTGTGCTCAAGGATCCTGTAACATTGTTGATGCTTTAGGGCTCTCGTGGTTTTAAATGAACGCTAATTAAATGAATGCCATGCTATCATCCGTCACGTACTACTGGCGTTTCTTCCGGCCGCTTGATCACTTCGCTGAGTTATCGAAGATTTGTCACACGAAAGCGATATTTCTGCAGTGCGCGGGGTTTTATAGTATCCGACTGTTGCACGCGGCACTTAAGTAAATGCATTCGAGACCTGAATGTTGGTGTACAGTGACACGATCAGTATCTTCCAGTGTGCGTAGCGGAAGTAGTCCCGCTCGTCAAACACCTTTCTTTAAGAAACAAGCTCTTGAAAGATGACACTTGCTTTACGTTTTAGCGACAAGTCGACATGGATCACGTTACTCTACCGCAGATCTGTGAAAATGAGCCAGTGAATGGAGAACGCTTCTGCAAACATTGTAGACCCTTTGCTGTGGCGCATAATGTTGCCTTACGGCGAGAAAAAGGGCCGGATACCACCGAGTCCGCCTTTCAAGAACTGGCTGCAGCCGTTTCATCGGTGGACACATTCAGCGTTTCCCGGCCTGTCAGTGCGAGATCACCCGATACCGAGCCCGAAAAAGTTCAACAGAAAAAAAAATTCCAAGCCGAACTTTTCCAGGAGTCTCCTATTCTGAGTGGAAACAACCGTGGTTGCTCCAATGCAAAAGTGGCTGTTCCGTGGTGTCGAAAAAACCACGGTGAACGACGCAATGGAAGCAGTTACAGCAGAGGATATTTGTTTTTCGTGCATGCCTGTGGGAACGTGTCCAGTTTTACCCCATTGTACCAGTACGTGCAGTAAAAGGTGTACACAAAGTTACTGATCACATGAATTAATTATTTTGTCATGAACACTTAGGTCCGAGTCGCTCAGCCAAGTATTTCTTGCTGCAAGTGACTGGCTAGTCAGATACATGCAGACCCTTCCAACGGCGGAACGTTCCAGCGTTTTCCTCTGCTATGACAACATGTACGTTGCGTGAGAAGTTGCAGCAGAAGCAAAGCCACTTTACATTTATTACCAGTTTTTTGAAAAATGATCTTTTAGGTGCAATTTTGCTCGATTAAAAGCAATGTCTAAGCCACTGCCAAAAAAAGTGCCGGATGAACTAAGATTTGTGTGGAAAAATGTGCACAAAATTATCGACAGACTACATCTGCAAAATCACTGCCGTGAAGAGTGCCGAAAAGATTTCAATCCTGACAATTTCGAAACTATGCATCCGGAGTGTGACAAAGCGAACACAATGGCGGCGGAACAAACGTTTGCCTGGCTGGGAAAATACAAGAAGCAGATGAATTCAATGAGTAAAATTAACCAGCTGTTTTTTCTTCATCGGCTAATTAAAAGGAAGAACATGTATAACGAGAGCTGCCTAAAAAGAGGCGCTCCGGCTCTTTACGCTGGACGACGCACTGAACTTTCCCGACTAGGAATTGTTTGAGTCTGCCTGGAGACCGTTTTTACAAAATACAAAAGTCCTACGTAAGATTCCGTGACTCGAACTTCATATCAACCGCCACTTGTTGGATTTTGGCGTTACACTTATAACACAATCGAAATCGTACAACATGCAAATGATTTGTGTTAATTGCCACCATAAAAACACAACACACTCTGGACCGAAGTCAATTAGCACGCAACAGGAACGTAATCGTTTTTTGTAGTTAAAGGGCGTTATATGTAGTTATACGGCGTTTTCTTGAGTTTTGCGGATTAACAACTGAGTTACGCGGAGCTACAATGATTTACGCGGAGTTACGTTGGGTTACATTGAGTTACGTGGAGTTACGCTAAGTTACGTCAAGTTACGAGGAGTTACGCTGAGTTACGCGGAGTTACGTTGGGTTACGTTGAGTTACGTGGAGTTACGCGGAGTTACGTTGGGTTACATTAAGTTACGTGGAGTTACGCGGAGTTACGTTGGGTTACATTAAGTTACGTGGAGTTACGCGAAATTACGCGGAGTTACGTTGGGTTACATTAAGTTACGCGGAGTTACGTAGAGTTACATTCAGTTACATTGAGTTACGTGGAGTTACATTGAGTTACGTGGAGTTACGCTAAGTTACATTGAGTTACGGTGGTTTTTTCCTCCGTTGTGCGTTTCGTTTTGAATTTTTTTGTTACGTGAGAGTTACGTTGAGTTACAGTGTTTACGCGAAGTTACGCCTGTTACTTTAATTTAAAAATGCGTCGCCCATATGTACAAATCGAAACGTGCCATAATTGCAATCAAGTGAGGTCGACCTTCACATTAAACGATAATGGGCAGAGATTCTTGAATAAATTGAACTGGCATTGGATCTTTCATTAGCGCTTGCTGAAGCATTTTCTTTAGCTTTGAGTTCGAATGATATTCGAGTTGCAGCTGTGATCAGCAATATGATATGTAGAATTTACTATTTATGCCACAAATAGATCGTTTGTTTTGCGCCATTGTATGGCCATCTGACAATGTGAGTTTATGATAACTCGTTACGATAGCTGACCAAAAAGTCGTTATTCGCACAAAAAAAACACTGATTCACCGTACTACAGTACATACACATGTGCATCGATTTTTCAAAAATGGAATAGACAAGATGCGGTAATGCAGTGCAATGAAGATGAATTATCGATGCACAATTTCTTTAACGGCTTGTTAGACTGTGAATCTGCAAGATGCGCACGTTTCTTCGAAAGGATTAGCATAAATTAGGGAGTCTGGCTTTCCACTTTTTTTCCGAAATTCGATACATACTGTGCCAGCCGATCAGACGCGTTAATGCGTTCGTGCTTACAATCAGACGGTATAGTTACACTGACAATTGTGAAAAAGCTCCCAAGCAGACTTGCCGAATCCGTCCGTTTCTTTCTTAAATACTCGTCGTTTCAGTCCCGCCGCATATCGAACCTACGACCCAGTACCGTTATTTGACTCATAAAAGAGATAAGCTGCATGTCGACCACTAAGCCGTGGTACAGTACACCGGTGAGCCGAAAACGTAGAATTTAGGCGTACATTCTGGCAATGAAACGTTGGGGCAGTTACGGACAATCGGCTTCACGCTGCCGACAGTTATTCGACCGAAGCGAAGGTCATCCCTGTTCAAGAGATTTGCAAAGATGGATGTCGCCAAACGTTTCTGCGCACTGCGATAGCGCCGTCAGTTTTCATCCGATTTTCATCAAATCAGAGCAGAACTTGGGTTTTGACCTATAGATGAGCTGATTACTTTTTGACATGCAGATGTCGAAAAATAAGAGATGTAAGCAAAAAATGAGCACGTGTTTAAGGATAACAGACTCTTTAGTCTGCTTAACTACAGACCAACGCCATACGCAATCGGTTCCCTATGTACCTGCCCGTTCATTCCGTTCGCTTCGGTTTTTATCGCTAGCGCAGTGGAGTGTGTTTACCTAGTTAAACTCCCAGTACAGCGCATGGTTGTTACGTGGACCCTCCCATCGCGGCTTCAGCCAGTAAGGAGCTGTATCCACTCACACGTGAAGATAGTTTTGACAGGTGAGCTTCGATGATGAGATGTCTACCTACATCAAGCCTTTTTAATGCGCGTCATATACCGTGCCATTTTTGACAGTGTGATACATTTGCCGGAAAACATTATTACGATTGATTACGCCGGCATTAATCAGCTAAACTTAAAGTTATCGTGCGCGGGAGTTAATCGTCCCCATGTGTCTCAACTCATTCTATAGCGTGAACGTCAGATCGTGCAATGCACTAGCACAGATAAAACGCAAACATTTACGGTAACCTTGCTATTCTACTTACTATTGTACGTTTTCCACGCGCAACTGTGCGATTCTCATGCGAACCAGGAAAATCAAATTGAATGGACGTATACATTGTCAGATGCCAATTCCCCGCCCGCCAAGATTAACGGTAATCATTTCCTCCCGCAGCTTTACCAGGATTGATTAACAACAGCCGCAGCCGTTCAATTACCTGTTCCGCTCCTCACTGTGCGCGCTACCTACCCACGAAGGAAATTGATCAGTCTCCCGATTGCTCGCGTTCCCCTCCAGCACATGAACCATGCCCCTGCTGTGATCGTGTAAATTGTCTTTAATGGACATCTGCAGCCCTGACAATGCGCGCCAGTCTTCTGGTTTACGTAATGTTTATTAATTATGCCGAGTCTATCCGGAATTTAACCGTCTGCTCGGTGATTGAGTCGGGCAATGAGATGCTGGTGTATAATTATCAGCGTGCTGCGGCGGCCATTGATTTGGCCATGGAATATGCCAATGAGGTGATTCTGCCTGGTGATCTCCAGTTGACGCTGAATTATAAAGATGGCGGGAAGGTTTGCGGTGCGAACAATGTGGCGGTGAAACGGGCGCTGGACTGGATGAAAGAGGGAGTGCAGTGTCATGTGTACATTGGTCCAGGTAAATATTGATGGGATCGTTGGGAAAAAACGGGTGTTTGCTCAACTTTTCAGTCATCGATTTATGATAGCAACAGCGTTTACTTAATTACGCGAAACACCGTCAACAAATATTGATGCTTAGGACTGTGTCTCTAGTATTAATACCAAAAAACATTTTTCTATAACTTGAAGCGCCTTTGTTGCAGAAACAGATACTGCTTTTTTGACACTTTTCCTTTTTTTAATACTGTAGACATATCACAACTATAAGCATTTGTTTCATAGATGATGTTTTTGTAAAACCTGTCATTATTTATTAGAGAACATAAATCTTTCTTCACGGGAATTTTCATTCTTGATTGTTTTCACTTGTGTGTACGGAAACTGACAAGCCCACCTGTTCGTGTCAATTAGTAAACGTCAGAAAGCATTTTTGCAACATTATGGCTTAGACGTTCACGTCATTTTCTTTCCCATTATTGTAGGTGAAATACGCTTCACAGTAAACGTAACAAGCTACTGTCCATTGCATAATATTGTGAGTACAAATCAATGGCAATTACAACACCCAAAGACAGTCATTGACAGTGATCTTAAAGGTTATCAGAAACGCTTCCTCGGGTGTCTTTCCTGATGATGTGCATGATATTCAGGATTACTCTCACCTTTTTACTGGTTTATTGATCAGTCCTCTTGATTACCTCGATGAATTGAGAATATCGTTCCCACGCGGTTCACTTGAGACAGAGTCGTATTACACAGTAAACGACTTTTCTTTCTCATCCACAAACGCGCACTGTATGTAGAAAAATGCATCCCAAGTTTCTGCAATCGCATAGTACCGAATAAAACGTAGAACCTTTGTTGTCACACTGTCGTTGACCCAAAACAGATGATTAAGATGCAACCGGTCACAAATACCAAGGACCAAGTTAGAGAAACACAAGTCGGCAAAAGTTTATCTTTAGGACAGGAGAAAGCAGATACACTCGTTTTTTGTTTCTGTGCTTGAGCATAGAAGTTATGCACGGTAATGTTAGTTTGATTTTGGCCACCGTTCCTTTGCGTGCTAACTGGGATAAGTTTTTTAATTTGAATTTTAGCTGTGTCAACTTTATTTCTGAGCATTTGCCGATTAAACGCTTAGTCGTAGTTTGACTTTTTTCATCTTCCCATAGGTTGCGATCGAGCCGTCGCCGATCTCTACAGTATCGCCACCTACCAGAACATCCCCGTGATCGGCGTACCGGCCGGGAACGTGGTGGGGATCACCAAGCTCTCCCGCCAGCAACTGCCCTTACTCATCCGCCCGGCCTATTCCTTCACCGACGTGTCTCGTCTCTTGATCACCTTCCTCGACGCCTTTAACTACACACACACCACCACGTTAATTGACGAATCCAACGCCTTCTACTCGGAAATGGGGGAAATATTCAGTTTGCAGTTTCGGACTGTGCGACCGGATCTCTATGCCCGGGCGAAATTTGAGCAGTTCAAAAGCGACGACGCCACGAGGGAAGAGTATGGGAATTTTCTCAAGATTGCCAGCGTCAATTCGCGGGTGGTGGTGTTGCTGGGGAATGCGTCGGTGGTGCGGCAGGTCATGGTAACAAAACAGTCTGTTTTTCCGGAAGTGTGGGGCGGTTTTTGATGGTTCTCGGTTTTCAGCTGGTTGCCCGGAAGCTACTCATGACAAAGGGTGATTATGTGAGTTTATAATCAATACCGCTGTTTGTGATCTTTCTACCAATGTATAGAGAATGGTATTTCCGTGTTTTTTTAAATCGTTTAATGTTTTTTTTTGCGACAGGGTACGTTTACAATTTTTTACCCTGTCATTGGTAATCAAAAGCGTCATGGTCATTTAGCCTGATTACTTTTTGTCAGGCACATCCTTTTTTTGTTCAGTGTTTATTTAGCATCACATTCGGCCTTATTGCCGGATCGAGCGGTACATACCCTAGTTTACGCAGCATTGCGCTAGTTAATTACTGTTTACTATTACCTTCTTTAATACCACTCTGTAATCTGGTGGACATGTTTCTTGTTGACTATCCGTTTTCCTTTGTAGGTCTACATTGCCGTGGAGCTATTCAAAAGCAATTTCTGGGGTGATTTCACGTGGAAATTCGATGATGCGATGGACCGGGTGGGTGGCACGATATCTAATCCCGCAAATCCCGCTCGATAATTATTTGTCGGCATACTTGCACCTGTAGGAAAGTCAGCTGGCGTATCGATCCCTGGTCATAATTGGATTATACGAAGAGACCAACTTGGAATTCTCACAGTTTGAGAAGGATGTACGGCGGCGCGCGCGAATTGATTACCATTATAACTATGGAGCATTTGAACAGGTCAGGACTATTTCCGAGGCTCTTCCAGCAACGAATTCACGAATGCGCAAAACAGTCGTGTTAAAGATAACGGGAATGTATCGCTTCTTTTGTAGATTGATCCAGTGGTCGTCAGTTTTTACGACGCGTTCATTCTGTACGCCACGACCGCTGCTAAGATCTCTGACGAGGGAGGGAATCTTACCGATGGGCTTTACGTGGCCAATGCCATGAAGAACGTTTCCATTCGGAGCCCGCTGAAACACTACATCAATATTAATCCCAGCGGTGACAGAGCACGCCCTTGCTCGATCAAAGATCTCAGTCGCGAGACGGAAAAGTTTGAGGTATTGGCAGATTCATCTTCCATCGATACTATCTGATCCTACTGACGTAGAATGCTGATCGATTAACTGCTAATCATGTATTATGTCAATAACCCATAAGAGAATACGGGAACTGGTATGATCTTTATAAAACAACCCGCCGGATGAATAAATCATCTCTGTAATAGGTCATCATGAAGATCGATTACCTGAACAAAGAAGAAGTGTGGTTTGGGAATTTCACGTGGCCCGGTGGAGCGGGACTGCCGTCTGATGTGCCGCATTGCGGGTTCGACGGGCAAGCCGCCATTTGTCATCAAGGTAGGCCGCCTGAAGCTGTCCTTTGGGATTTGTCATTTCCACAAACCAGACTCTCGTCTGCAGCTACCGCATAATCGAATTCTGTGTAATCTGACTTTTGCGTGATGTTGCAGTGGTCGCGCTGCAAAGCGGACCGATTGCCGGCATCGTGATCGGTTGCGTGGCGTTCTTGAGTTTGGTCATCGGCGGATTCATCTTCGTTATACGGTAATCGGAGATGTAATATTTTTATGCCCACTTGACCACATCAGCTTATACATTTGCTGACTAAGCAAGATTTCCAAAGGATAATTAGCCAGAAAAATCACTGCGCACTCGAGCCGAAACTATACATCTTGCTGTCCTACTTTCCAAACAGACCATTGTTTAGATCATTCTGTTTCAGTTTCTTATCCGGAAATTAATAGTTCCCGGTCGTTCACTCGTTACTTTCATTCGTTCATTGATTAACAGGAAGCATCAAGCGGAATACGATCCATACTGGTGGCGGATCCGTACCAGCGAAGTGCACACTTATGACACGAGCAATCCACACAATGTGTCACGGGTCAGCATACAGGTAAGTCATTTCCAGATGCCAGTGCATCGTTTCGCCTTTCCCATGTCAAATTTCCTTTAGAAATCGCAAAGTTTGAAAGAGGTCTCCCAATCCAAGACCATCATAACCCAGCGAGCATACGGCGTACCCGCTTCCTACAACGGCCACGCCATCTCCCTGACTGAGCTTCCCAAGAGATTGTACAAGCCGACGAGTGCCTTAATCCAGGAAATGAATCAGGTAAGATATTACACTAAGTCTGAAAATGTCATGTGTAATCCACTTTATTGAACTAGGTGCGGCTGCTGTCACATCAGAATCTCCATCGTTTCGTGGGGATTTGCCTTGATGAGCAGAACTTTTGTGAGTATATTGCTGGGGAGTTGTGTACCAAAGGAACGCTGGAAGATGTTCTGGAGGATGAACATATTAAGCTGGATTGGTCGTTTAAGAACTCATTGGTTAAAGACATAACTGAAGTAAGTAAACATCTACTACAGGAAGACGAGAAATTTGGCAAGCTGCGTTTCATTAGGGAATGTCTTATCTCCATTCCACGCCGGTGCTCTCACACGGTCGATTGTCATCACAAGCCTGTGTAATTGACAGCCGGTTCATGGTGAAAATTACTGACTTCGGGTTAAGCGGGTTTATTGACCACAAGACCCTCCTTCCGCTAAACCCTGCGGATGATACCCGGGATTATAAAACACTTTTGTGGCGGGCGCCGGAATTGCTCCGACAGATGATGCCGGTTAAAGGAACCCAGGTGCCACTCACAGATATTGATTGTTACGTTAATTGCGAATGTATCGACGCTTGTATTTCAGAAAGGTAACAGTTGTTTGAAGACCTGAGGACATGGTCATAAAGTGGACTGTTTCCGCAGGAGATGTTTACAGCTATGGGATTATACTGCAGCAGATTATCCTACGAAGTGCTCCCTTTACCATTCCAGTCACGGAGGGAAATTCGCTTCTTGAGACGACGTTTTCCGATAAGGATATTGTGATCGAAGTAATTCGACTGGTTAGCAACTTTACACCATCGTAACATAACATTGCAATTTTATCAAAGGTTAAACAAGGCAGTATCCCACCATTCCGCCCAAATGTCCCCAAATCAGCCTGTTCCAGTGAACTGTACCAGTTAATGGAACAGTGCTGGGCGGAACGACCCATTGAGCGACCTTTATTCTCCAAAGTCCGTGACTTAGTAAAGAAGATCGTCGGTGGAGGTAGCGAGAATATCGTGGAGCATTTGCTCAACCGGATGGAGCAGTATGCTAACAGCTTGGAGACCCAGGTCGCCGAGAAGACACAGCAGTTTATGGAAGAAAAGAGGCGATCGGAAGAGCTACTCAGCCAACTCTTACCAAAGTATAAATCTTTGACCACTCACCTACACGGGTAATCAAGTATTCTCTTCTTTTGCTCTAGAAGTGTGGCGGCAGCACTGACCAAAGGAGAAAGCATTGGACCCGAGACCTTCGAGAATGTAACCATATATTTCAGCGACATTGTTGAGTTTACAACATTGTCAGCTTCGATATCTCCGATGGATGTGGTAACGCTACTAAACAGCCTATATACTTTGTTCGACGGGATACTGGAGAATTATGACGTGTACAAGGTGGAGACCATCGGCGATGCCTACATGGTAAACTTAATAGTGCTGTCAAGGAAGCCTACGTTAACGATAGAAATACAGTATACGAAATCGGATAACTTCTCAGTGTACTGAAAAGTTCACAGAACATACGGACAAAAGTGTCCTAGGTAGCTTATCACTAGCGCATCTCCTGTAGGTTTCCCGTTGCGGATGCCGTAATAAACGTTCTGTACTACGGTAGCGCAGTAACGCGAAACATACAGATTACCCCTTGTTGCTGAATGATCTACTATACATTTATGATAAATGCAGGCCAAATAAAATATCTTTATTGTTTCCAGATAGCAAGCGGCCTACCCATTCGCAACGGTAACCGGCACGCCAGCGAAATCGCTAACGTTTCCTTGCGGATCCGAGCGGACATCGGAACTTTTGTGATACCTAGCAGGCCTCTTGAGAAATTAAGGATCCGCATTGGAACGCATTCCGGTGGCGATTTGACATTTGTAAAGTGATATCACGCCCATTCATTTTAATCAATGTTTTGTTTAACTTTAGGGTCTTGTGTTGCCGGGATCGTTGGTCTGAAAATGCCACGTTACTGTCTGTAAGTACGCATATATTTCAAATGCTTTTATCGAAAAAATAATTATTGTCGTCATTGTAAGCTTCGGGGATACGGTGAACACGGCGTCTAGAATGGAGTCCACGGGAGAACGTAAGAACCTTGTGGTTAGCAGTTATTGTTGCGACAGACTAACGAAATATGTTTGCACTGAATAGCAATGAAGATACAGATTTCTGAAGAATGCAATCGTTTGTTGAGCAGTATCGGCGGGTTTGTTACGCAAGAACGTGGCCAGATACTCGTAAAGGTACGATGACGAAAATTAGATTAAGTGCTTGTCAGTTATCTGGTGTCTTCTGGATGTACAGGGGAAGGGACCAATGGTCACCTATTGGTTACTGGATACTGTGGACGCAAGGAAACGTTTAAACTCCACGGTGTCTAGACAGTCCAGTGCTGCAGTGTTGGCGCCTTTGTGAGAAAATGGCTGTGATATTGAAATCGAACCTTACAAATAAGTGCTCGACAAACTGCAGGCAGTCAGTAACGGGACAAAATACCACAACAGTTCATGTTCTGAAATGTTCTGGAGACCAGAAGCAAACTGCCATTCTATGTACAAGTATCAAAACGACACATACGACTTCCGGTTTCAGAAACGGCTGAGAAAAGATCCGGAATATAAACAGCGAACATAGCTTGTAAGCGCAGTTTCTCCATGTTTCGCTGGTTTAGAGTTTACAGACAAATCACAAATGTAACTGTGAAAGACACTATTGTTCAGAATGTATATCCGTCACATTCCAGACTGATTACAGATTCAGCAAGAAAATGCTACCAATTGATTTACTTCAGGTCTAACTGCTATTTTTGCACACGTTTAAAATTGTGCACATAATCAGAAATGGTTAAAAAGTAAAAGCAACAAGATATCAGAAAAAGGTGTTTTCAGTTTGATCAGACTTCTTACTTGTTAGTAAAGCGGGGTGGCAGTTTGTTTTTCAAAACAAGACTACGGGAACGGCGTAAAGATGGACGGAGCTGGTCAGACAATACTGCAGAATAACCGCGAAATACCGGCGAAACGGACAACACGAAAACTGGAAAAAAACATGCCCGCAAAATTACACGTGTGCAACTATTTGAGTTCACGGCGAGTGGGTCGGTGGCCGTTTTTGTGCACGCTTGTTTGGCGTATAAATATTACATCCTAGCTTAATAATACACTGCTAATATGCCAGTTTACATCCATGATGCCAGTTTAGTACACTGCTGACCATGCATGTATCCACTCTCAAGAGCCACCTGTGACATCAGATACTTCCAAGCAGACACAGCCTTCATGACTCACTGTGCTTGCAGTCTGACAGTTGTAGGGCGAACAGTATTCGCCACGTGCCACATTTCAGTTTTGGCCAATTTTCTGGATAGGAGCTTATGTCATCCGCCCAGGTCCATGCGGACAGTGAACATTTACTCTCTTGCCGTGAGCATAAACACCCGAAAGTTTACCGGAGTCAGTGGAAAATGAAGGATGACTGGATTACCGCGGATACGTGGCTAGACTACAAAGATCAGTTCCAGGTTGGGGACCTGGTGGAGTTTCCGCGAGGACGATTATTTGCCCACTGGGGACTGTATCTGGGCAACGGTCTGGTAGTGCACCTTACGTCGTATGACGGAGATTCTCTAACCTGTAATAGCTGCCGTGAGGCGCAAGGCACCACTCGAGAAGTACTGGACGCGCTTTCTGGACGAGTCCCCCTCGAGTCCGTAGCAACGGGGATGACCCGCCGGAGGAACCCATTCAATGTCGACTATGCGCAGTGTGGTAATATACGGATTGAGCCGTCGGCGTCAGACGTGGGGCTTACAGAGAAGGATCGCGCGAAGTGGTTCATCAAAGTCGAACACATTCAATGGATTGCAGATGCGGAGCCGAGCACATGTCTCAGCGACTCAGTCGCGTTAATGGCATTGCAGGGTTTTGTCGGTAGTTTACGTGTGAAACTTAGATAATTTCGATAATTGTATTTATATTTATTGTAATCAGCTGGCTGCAGTTTCTGAATAAAGTATATTTAGAACTTCATCAAGGCTGCCATGTCACATGGAATTCTGTAGGTGAGGGTTATTTTCGGAAGAACAACACGGCAAATCTGACGGAAACTATGCCGCCAAGAAGCCCGGAAGAGATCTTCGCCATTGTGCAATTATTTCAGGATAAGGAAATCGCTTACTGCTTCTTTACACGGAATTGCGAACATATCGCAACTGGCCTGAAATACAAATACGCAACTGGCCGGCAATACAAATACGATGGTTTTGGTCGCAGTTCACAGGTGGGCTGTTTTTTCGCGGTTATGCGTTGTATGATCTATGTAGTGTTTGAACTTTCGAACCACGTACGTTAATTTGTATGTTTGTTGTATAGGTGGACTACGGAATGTGGATTCTTGGCGGGGCTACGGTTGGAATTACCGTGTATTTGGCAGGACCATGGCTGCTGGGTGGGATGGCTGCACGTGCTGCGTATGTGGTACCACTGGCGAAAACGGCAATGAAGTTCAAGTTTAAGTCTTTCGCATGACGGGAGTCAGCTAGTTATGGCATGCGGATAATGTATACAGTATGTAATTAACACAAAAAGTTATTTCTGCCACTCAGACCTTGTGCATAAGCATTTCTGCCACCTCGTGTGTAAACTTTCTGGTTAGCTCATTCGTATTCAACAAAAGTGCTTTCAACGAACACCATAAGAAGGTAATTTAGCAGAAGCGTCGTTATATGTGAAGAAAAGCATAGAAAGATGAGAATCTAAGTGGCAGTTATGAATGCCGGTTTCTAAAACTCTTATCGGTCTGCACAGTTTGTACATCTGATACGAAACTTGCATACGTGGCGGCAGGAATGCTTATGCGGCGTGCCTAAAGTGCCCGAAAGGACTTGTTCTGTCAAATAGTTATTTTGCCGATTTTGTCGCCATTACTGTATAAGTCTGCAGTCGAGAAACTGCCTGCGCTAGGAAGATGTTGATTGATGACCATCATTTTTGCTCCCCCAACGCCGATAGCTTTCTTTTGATTTGTTATGATGACGGAATCTGACCTTCTGTTGCGGGTTACAGTCTGCAAACAATGGGAAGCAAATGTTGTCATTAAATATAAAACTGCGTAATAAGGGACACTTTTTTTAGCGTGAACTAAATCTGCTTTGTTGGTGAAAACGGGTGCGAATTTCGCTGACAGCTCTTATGGGTTGGGAAATCTTGCAGCAAACGTTTTTCTGGTGATTATTAGAAAGGATTATTTGTATATAACTATGTATGTATTGTAGTTTGCTAGAACTTCGGTTTGTCTGAATTTATTACGAAAGCCGGACCAGAAACAAATGTCTGCGTATGTGCCACTGCTGCAGAACTTATCAATTAAAGAAACATCCTAAATCATTATCGTACGTTTTAGAGCGCGTTGGCATCGTACTAAGTGCACAGGCTGCATTGCCGGTTTGTTGTAATTTGCTGGTCATGATGAACTAGCATATACTGGGGTCTCTTTAAAGCCCTGACAGAGGCAGCTGACTAAAACTTTATACCCAAAAACTGACATAACCAGATCTAAAAAACAAGGACTGTAAAAAGCCACCAATGGGATTCGAACCCATGATCTTCTGCTTACTAGGCAGACGCTTTACCAACTAAGCCATGGCGGCAGATTGTTCGAAATGATTTCATATGTTCAAGTCTCGTGTTGTCACATATTCGTACTTAATTTCTGCGATCAAAGGCAGAATTCAATCGCTAGATCAAACTACTAAGGTAACGAGCAGCCAACGAGCTTTGTGAAACAGTGAAATGGTACTGTAGCACTGGCTTCTGTTCCTTCATGCGGTTTGTTGCTTGTAACACGGCAAACTTGCAAAGACTATCGCAATGACTTTTGGTTGGTGATATCTTGGTTCGTACAAATCACAGCTGGAACTACTAAACCGAGCTCAGTCCTTAGTGAACAACATTACCTTGCAAAACATTTTTTTACCGGAACAGGAAAGTGGTGTTCCTTGAATAGGTTGCTGTGAAGACTAAGAATCAAAGTGATTAGACAACAGACAATCATTTCATCAACGTGTTATAATTTAATACATATCTGTTTCCGTCCAACGCAGCCATGTTCTGACCGGTATGTTAGTTAGAGAAGAACAAGGTTCGCACAAAATTATATCCAATTCATTTCAACGATCGCAAATCCTGCCAGGCAATTAGCTAATACGCGACATTGGTATGTGCCGATGCCAGTTTAACAGCAACCTGGAATGTTTACTGCATTAAAGTCAAAGACGTCTACCAGAAAAACTGGAACTATTTATCGTAGCTGCTCTTGAATTCACATCTGTATTGACCAGAATATTGAGAGCCCTGTGAGTTCAACGGTAGATTCTTAAACTTTAGTGTAGCTGTACTTATTCCCTGAAGCAACCACCAGTGCTTGGTGTTTTATACGCTACATTTGAATTTTGACTCCATTTTATTCAGGCCACAAGATAATCCGAACTTACAACACTCTAATCTGTCAGATTAGGAAGACCACCGTTCGTAGTTCTGACCGAGAGCGTTCACGTTAATGTCGCTATCAACAGAGGAATGTCCATCGCAAACGCTTCCCAAAGACGCACTTGTCCTACCACCGCTGTCCGCTTATAAGTACAAGTTTAATGACGAAGGCTACCTGTACGTGATGCGCACAGTAATTTTGTCGGTTCTGTATACATGTTTTCGATCCGGGATAGTTTCGCCCGCGTTGCTTCGTGACGTATCCGCTACGACATGTTTTTTTCCAGTTTGGATTACCACGGAACAAAGGTTTTTTATCCAATGTACGAGAGTCTACCGGTGGTGGAGAACTTTCATGCTGCTCCCAAGGATATTTGCATAATCACCTTTCCCAAAGCGGGTAAATGTTCCACAGTGTGTGTAGTAAACAACATATTCTGCTATACGATTAGAACATTCCAGTATGAAATCCATTCTGTTTGTTGCAAAGGTACGAAATTCATGTCGGCAGTAATCTGGATGATCACTCATGATGCCTCTCCGGACTCACTCTTGCAAGGTGGCACACTGGAGCAGAAAGTTCCATACCTGGAGTTCTGCCTTCCTACAATGCCGACTGAGATGATGCCGGCTTACAAGTTGAACCGACAAGGACCGCCGCGCATCTTCTTTACACACCTCGGATACGATGCCCTGCCTCGGAGCATAAAAGACAATGCAAAGGTAGGGCAACACGGTAACACCAGGGCCCGGTCGACCGAAACTATGGTTCATTTCTTTAAAACTGACAATGTGCCCAACCAGATCATAAGACTTCGCGCAAAAGAAAAAAGGGAGAAAGTATTTTAAAAGGCAGATATATTCGGAGAAAGTATATTCGTGGAGGTTAGTCTGCTACGCGGTACTCATTCAGTAATACCGGACGGAATATAAAACAATTACCTTACCCTAATTTGTGACATGTTTAGCTGGTTTCTATATACCTTAGCTAGCGATCACATAGTTTTATTTTTAGTTAGTTTATGTCGCCCGCAATCCGAAAGATGTTGTTGTGTCAACAAACTACTTCTTCCGCTCCATGCCGTTCTCGGGATGTACGAGCACGATAGAAGAAACCGCCGAATCCTTTATGAATAACAAATGCGCATACGGTCCGTTCTACGATCACGTTGCCGGCTATTACAAACATCTACCCGATCAGACCAATCTGTTCTTTACCACCTATGAAGAAATGCTGCAGGTACTCCTTGCTTGCAACAGTAAATCTATGTGCTGTTACGGAACTTATCTGTTAAATGGTCACTAGCTGCTTATTTTCAAAAGTTGCTGCTGTGTTAATAGGACTTACGAAAAGTCGTTGAGAAACTGGCCACTTTTTTGGAGAAAGATCTGGACAGCAACCAGATTGACAATATTATACGGTACTGCTCGTTTAGAGAGATGAAACAGAATGATCTGACCAACCAGTCGAGTTTGGACAAGGCCGGGTTGAGGGATTTCAGCGTATCACCATTCTTGAGAACAGGTAGCAAATTTTGGCCTTACAGTTCTGGAATTTTCAGGGAATATCTTTGACTTGTTCCATTTTCTTCAGCTATAGTTTGTTTGCCTGGTAAATTTCACGGAGAAATTTTAACTTTATAGGAACAACTGGGGACTGGAAGAGACACTTCTGTCCCGAGATTGATCTGGAAGTGAACAAATGGATCGAACGAGAAGAAATGCGTGCTGCTGAAGATCTAAAGGGATTCCGTTTTCAGTTCGATTGATGAATTATGCTATATTTACTCAAAATTCAATATCAGTTTTAAAGTCTCGTTGTATTTGACAATAAAAGCATCATATATTCTGTGAAAACAAAACAAATAGCATGACAGCAGGGCAAGTACATGGCAAACAGTAGAGACATAGCGACAACATAATCGCTCAACATGCCATTCAACTAGTACTCTCGTACCAAAGCGGGATGAACATCCATCATGTGGATGAAACACTCTACGTACACTACTGCACAGCTCTCTTTCTGTCAAACCGGATTATGTTCAGTTTTAGCGCCTGTAAAGCCCTGGGTGTTTTTAGCGGTTCAACGAACTACGCAGAGAATCTTTTCGTATTTGACAAATAACGGTCTCAATTCTGGCACCTCCGAGTAAATGCCAGTAGAAGTATAATAAACTTCAAAACTTTGCACATAAATACTGCGGACGATACCGTTCCATACTATCTCTTTTGGCCCACTCTCGTTTTCACTATAATAATCCTGCGAGGATAACAAACAGTTGTTTTGCTGCTAGTCAGTCAAGGTCGGTACCGATTTTAGCAGTCTGTCGGTGGATAGCCATGGAGCGAGGTCAGACGGTGTACCGAAAGATGACTGCGAGAATAACAGGTTCCGTCGCGTGCAAACTTCTGTATTTAAGCTGACAACTCTGATTACTGCATCACCGGGTTCTGGCCTGTAAAATAAACGAACAAAAAAGGTCACCTGGAAATACTGTATTGTCCATTGTTCTGTATACTTCTATCGTCAATGAACAATTGTGAATGTGAGCCCGACTGCGAGAAAATACCGCACTAAAATTATATATAGTGAACAGAATTAATTATGGGTTTTCTCAATTTGTTATCGTAGGGCACTATGAAAATTAAATAAATTTTCAGACCAGAATTAGGAAAAAGCAGTCGTGATTTTGAAACAGCATTTCTCAGAACGGCATAGTTATTGTGCAGCGTGTTTCACAAACTACACTGTACAATGGATGTGCTAACACAAACCTGTTCGGCAGGAATAACTGTTCATCGATGCGATAGCTTTAACTTCATACGCCATGACTCTGCAATAGTTTCGTACAGGTCGTTCATCATGCAGGCAAAGAGGTGACTAGCCACGTTTCAGCTGCGAGACTTGAGTCCACTGTAATCAATTCACTAAAGCGTCAACTTCATTGGCCAGACATTTCCAAGAGTTGTTGTAGTGTATATTTTTCGCGCCACCGAAAAGAACAACCTTGCCTTTGGCAGTTTCACAGCGCCTTCCATAACTCTAGCAGTGTGTTTCGGTCAGGCGGCTTATTACTTTCGAAACAACATCTACTCTCTGCGTGTGTAATAAACTCCGGGAAGCGTCAAATGAGCTTTTGATTAAGACCTTGGAACAATTGTGTAACGTTTCGCTGATACAAAGAGTCATGGTACCAATTAATGAGTTGCGTAATCTTATTTTAGCCATTACTGCCCGTAGACTGAGCAATGGTTCATTTTGGGTAGATTTTTTGCAGAAATCTGCCAAAATTTTCCGATGCGCAGTCTCCGGTTCCACATGTATGTTTGGGGGAATTTTTGCAATGCTTATATCTTATTCTGCGTGTTCGGCCAACCGCAAATAGTTCTTCCACCGTTACCTCTCGGCAAGTATCCATTCCCTGGCGGCTTTGCTACATCATCAAATTCGGCCTCCATGATCAACCGGTTTGCGAGAAATGGCTGGATTGTCGTCAGATTGGAGCCTCCATCTGACGAGAATCCGGCCATTTCTCGCAAACCGGTAGACAGCACCAGATACGGTATAATCCAACAGATACGGTTTTCCCTGCTGCCTGGAAAAGATACATCGGACACGCTGCTTTAGGATGCCTTGGTGCAGAATCACTTGCCGTTTTGCAGAGAGAAGCCGCATCTACACTGCAGCTGCGGTTTCTGTCTGCAAAAAAGGCAAGTGCTGTACATTTGTGATTCGACCCTTGGATATACCGACAATGTAGGGAAGAAATGCACCCGATCTGCGACATCTACGGCAGGTGAAATATAGTCAAATGTTCTTACACGAAAATACCGTTATGCAATTTATGCCACAGGCCGGGATTTCGGCTGCAGTTGTGTTGGTTTGTTCAAACTTCAAACCAACATTTTTCTTTGCTGATTGCTATGCTGCTTCTTAAAATTCTTAAAGGTACTATAAATACTTGTAATCAAATCGTAACTAAGATATTCGGTTATCACAAATTCGCTTTCAAAGTACGGCGCGCATAAAAGCTTTTAAATTAAATATAAAACCATCAAAAACTGGTAAGGTAGTAACGGGCAATGCCAAGATTTTTATAAAAGAGATTTGCTGATTCTGACTCAGAACGAAATGTTTGCACTTTAAAATACGCGTACAGTGAATTTTTGAATTTTTCAACTGCTCGTAACGTTCGTTATTGTTGACGAATCCTGCTCATCACGTGTCAGAACGTGACAAACTTTGTCCTCTTTTTTTGGTACCTCACACGCAAGTTTTATGGGGTTTATAGCGCACAGTAGAGCTAAGACATTTTGAATAGGGTGATACAATGCACCTGTTTTTTTGCGGCCGTTGGGTTTAAGTCGCAGAGAAAGAACTGGAAATACAGAAGAGCAACCATTTCTAATATACACGATCCACAGAACCGGTTAAACTGCTTGTTTTTAGAAGTTGGTGTTGTGTTAATGGGACTTACCAAAGGGAGGAAATGTCGTGGCCAACTTTTAGGAAGAGGACAGCTGAAGGATCGTCAGATTGACAATTAACACTTGTTCGTTTCACGATAAGAAACAGAATTACCTGGGCAGCCAGTCCAGTATGGACACAGCCGGACTAAAGGATATCAGCGTGTCGCTCTTTTTGAGAAAGGATAAAATATATTCTGGTCTTTCATATTTTGGATATTTTTTTGAAGCAGAAGAGGAAATAATGCAAACACAATCTCTTATATTATCACGTATAATATCGTATAACATGTACATCATATTATAAAATACTCTCGTACCAAAGACGGATATGTATATGCGAGTACAACCGAAAGGATATAAAAATGGGATACCCCGGCAGTATTTCGTGCATTCTTCGTGAGGCGAAGCGAAGGTACCGTGTATTCCATCATGTTCCATTAGTAAATAAATCGTCTAGTATCTGAATGTGGCTGGGCATCAAGAGCGAAGTCTGGCATCCCTTAGAAACCACCCGAAACACATAAAAGCTCAGGGAACACAAAAAGCATCCGCTTTGTCCGCCCCTTCCAATTGGGGTGAGTGAGTGATAACAGACAAACTGAAAATGATCCAAAGAACTGTAATCGGCGGAAACGACAAAAGGAATTAAATGACTGAAAGACATTCATTTCCATAGAAAACCAGCAGGATGTCGTCTCCAGACAGAGTAAAAGCTACACTACACTGACGTTAAATGCACTTTTCCAAAACGAAAATCGATCCGGTGTTCTCAAACGCTTGAAGAGTTTTCAGCTACTCCTGCTTTTGAACGGAAGTGTAAGGTACCGTTTGCAAATGAGAAACGATGTACAACAATAGATTTTAAAGCTTATTGGCCTTACAAGCACCATTAAAAACATTATCATACTCAGCGAAAACACAGTAATAAAACAGCATGACAGTAGAGCCAAAACAGGACACCAAAAAGAAAAGATAACGACAACATAAGCGCTTATAATTCATCGCACTATAAAAGACTTTGTACCAAAGACAGATACGCACGAGCAACCGGAAATATGTAAAAATGGGATTCCGCGACAGTACTGCATGTATTTTTCGTGAGACATAATAAAACAAATTTTGCAGTGTATCCGGTTATATTCCATTAGCAAGCAAATCATATTCTGCCTTTGCGGTCGTGTTTCATATGTGTGTGCAACCGGGCATTAAGAGCGGAAGTGATGCATTCCTCTGAGATTACATGAAATAATTAATACTAGGAAAGTGCACTCGCTCGTAGCGGGAACTGGGTGACCGAAGCGAAGAACGATTACGCGCACGATTTCGTCAGCATATCTGTAGCATGAGTTAAAACGAGTACGACACGCATAAAAAAGTCTATGGTTTTGTTTCTTTGTCGAACACGAATAATTAACAAGGTGCCATGTTATGCTTGCTTATAAATTTCAGAATGACATATATTTTTATTATTTGGAGCAATAATAATTCAATTTAATAAATCAATCATTTTTATTGTTATTTATTGTCATTAATAAATAATAAAAAATAATAATAGTGTGTCCGACCGACAGAATAACGGACAGACATCGAGATCCACTTGAGCTTAGTATAGAGGACCTTCGCTCCGCTTCGGTCGATAAAAACTCTGGATAAACAAAGAGCATCCGCTTTGTGCGCCAACTACAGCTGAGGAACTTAAGATGGATGAGTAATAATAACGGATAAAATAGCAATTATCCAAAGAGCTGTAGTCGACCGAAACGATAAACGAAATAAGCGGCTTGCAAAACATTCATGTTCATAGAAAACCAGCAGAATGTCTTTCGCCTATACACACTCCATAACACACATTCCACAACTTGCCAAACCGCATCATCGATCTGGGTTACCTAAGTTTCTGGAGTAATTTCTGAGCTTCCAAGTCACGCTCCTTTTGCTTTTCTCGTGAAGTGTTTGAAGCATCGGTGTAAAACGCATGACTCAGTAGATTGTTGCCCCATTTTATCCAGAGTTTGCGCCGTTTACTGTTGTTTGCAGAAGACTATAATCAAACTTTGCATACAAGGTGTTGAATTGTCAAGTTAATATTAACCATAAAAGTATGCTTCCTTTTCAAAATAACACGCAAAACATTTCTAACAACTCCAGGCGCAGTCATTCTCGGGGCTTTCTTTCGAATCTCCAACAGTACAAAGAAGGATATATCCGGTCACTTATTCCATGGTATGCCGTGACCGCTTCGGTAACCATTATCGGCATTCTTCTGACGTTGTGTTTGATTGTCATCATATTCAAGAAAATCAAATTCCGCACAGGATGTTATGTATTTATACTGCAGTTGCTCTTTCTAGAACTGATCATGATCGGTATAGTCCATCCGTTAATGTTCTTGGGAGATTCTACGTTTCACAGTCTGGGTGCACGGGGCTGCGCTATACTTGATCATGTAACGTTCATGCTTATTGCTGTTGCTCAGTGGACATCGTTTTTCTTGGCCGTTAACCGATTATTCGCACTATTATTCCCACACACCTATTCCACACAGTTTAACCGCCGGGTGATTGTCATGCCGATGGTGTGCTCGACGTGGCTGCTACCGTTTATAACCCTAGTTCCCATCACATTTGATTTGGTGCCCAGGCTCTCCACGCAAGGCAGCGTGAAGCCGATGAAGATTTGGCATATGTGCGGTCAGCAGCCAAACGAAGAAATAGAGCAACTGATTGGACGGATTTTCACGACGGTGCATATATATCTTCCCCTGGGCGCGACACTAACCATTTACACTGTCCTGCTCACTAAGCACTGCTGCGCGCGTGTTTCGGACCGTGGTTTACCATCGGCTCGGCGGTACCGTAGACGTCTCAAAATTGCTGGCATTCTGCTGGGAACTTCGGTGTGGTACGTGTTGTGCTTCATACCTCATTTCACTTTGGATGAACCGATAATTCAAGAGCTCGCGACAATTCAGCGCACAGTTGAAACTAGCCACACACATGTGTGGAGTTGGATACGGACAGTTTACTTTGCTGGATATGTTGGAACGCCGGTAGGGCTCCGCTCATTTAAGACAAAAATAGGTGACTGATGAGTGATGATCATAACTCTCGTCTGGCACGAATTCTGCCCAAAAACAAAAACAGTTTTCCCGGAGATTCCGCGCCCTTGACAAAAAGCATGTAAAGGTCATTCAGGCACTTTTGCCGGGGTCCACTAGATAATCATGCAGTATCATCCGGATTCCGGGCACTTTTGCCGGAGCCCAGCAGATAGCCAGTGTGCTATCATCTAATGGCACCTTATCAGGAAAAAGGGTCCAGGGCCCATGTGAAACTGACTATCTAGTGGGTTCCGGTAGCAATTTCCGCAAACTTTAGCTGAAGCTATCCTTAAGGGGTGGGGAATATTGGGGAGGAAGAAAATATTTTGGCTGGGTGAAAGTCACACCGGCCACCATTTCTGCCATATGCAGACGTGTTGCCGGTCACAACCGTACTGCGAAGGTGAAGGTCTGATCTTCTTGGATAACAACAAATAATAATTAACGTATCGCAGAACCTCGGACACTTTCCCACTTTCATGTGACTGTGGGTTGTCCGCCAGAATTATTAAGGGGAAGGTGTCTGAAATTCTCTTTTATGTTTGTTATAATTAAGCGGAATTCAGCTGGCCGTGTCGAGTAGTAAAGTTCACGCGTGTAAGGGCGTGATATTTGCTAAATGTTAACTATGTCCATAAATTTAAAGCACTTATTAACTGTTAAAAAGTGCTATAGCGTGTACAAGGTGTCAGCTTGAAGTTGATATAAGTCCTCTATTGTCTGGCTACAGACTTACTGGAATATTGACCGAAATTACTGTGCTTAGTAGGGCTTAGTTGAATGCACAGTTCCTTGTGTCAGTGCTGCCTTTCCAATAGGCTATCTTTCTGCTTGTGGGAAAAGAGTACCGGAAAGGTTTTCGTGATTTGTGGACGTGTACCAGAAACAGGATTGCTGGCCTCGTGGACAGCGGGTCTTAAGCTCTCAGTGGGAAACTTCGAACTCCGCTGCTGGTCGCTAGCCTGTTTACGGTGTATCGATGTCACTATTACGAACACGCACGTACATCTAAATATCAACATCACAATGTTGCGCAATTAGTGTTTCTGTTTTGATGTCTCATGGCACAGTGTCGCTTTTGCACTTATTTCTCACTGTAAGTCGAAAATGTGTCCAGTTGTTTCAGAGGTTGGGTTTTGTTTTCTCGGTTTAAGTATCTTGAGACATCTTATTTTTTTTAATAGCATTGAATTGTAAATTGGAAACGCTGTGTGTTTAATGGGAACTTTTGGACAAAATGGTCAGTTGTTTTTAACACATCTGGTTTTGTCAAATAAGTGGACTGCTAGAAAAATCATTAAAAGAGAAATCTTATTTTTGTCTTCGAGAAATTGTAGTGGAAAATAAATGATCCTGCGCGACAGTTATAGGCAATCGCGGCATTATCACACATTTCCCCGCTTTTCCGACATCATAAATCTGTACTTCAATGCTGTTTCGCCGTAGAATTACATTATGCTTTCTAAGTACGCAAAATATCATTTTTGTCATCATTTGCTAACAAGGCCGGGTAGGTGAATAAACTCGTACTGTACTATACATACTTATTTTCTTGAAAATTTATGCAGCCAAGTATTACGTAACAGAACTAATGTTGTTCATACTTGTAAATTTGTACTTTCGTCAAAATGCTAGTTAATATTATAGCGTAGTAATGATTGTTATTGGTGACAACTCAACCGGAAACATGATGACCAATCCTTTTACATCTGACCATGTTAATGCATGATCCAGAATGAGATGAAACTGTAAGATCGGAAGATCAGAATTTAGTCTTGGTTATCCCCAGCGTCTGTAATCTGGTTCCTGCTTATCGTGCAATAAACGTGTCTACCCGCGTCCAGCGGATGTCGTGCTAATCGTGCGTCCCACGCTTCCTCGTGTACTAGATCTACAACGTGTCTACCCGCATCCCGCGGATGTCGTGCTTCACTGGGCCCCACGTGTGCCAGATTCATCCTGCTTGTGTAATACGTACTTCCGCTCGTTATCAGTACTGACCATCGTGATTACATAAGAACAGCCGAATATCAAAATCACCACCCTGATTATCGTGGTAAGGGTGTTCAACCCGCTCCACTAGTGGTAGCTTAGAAGTTACCGTTGTAATATTGTCACTACTAGTGACACCGATAATGACAGAGTAGTTAACGGCTTGAGAAACAGTTTCGGCCAAAACAAGTTACCTAATTTAATTTGTCGGACCGAATTGTTAGTCATTTCGACGCATTGCGCAGATTTCATAATTTATCGCAACGCAGTTTTCCGTAATTCAGTGTGTATCGTAGATAGCTGGCATTTTCGGAATTTGCTGCATGTACTAGTACGAGCACGGCAGAACTGTGCTTTCTGCCCTAAGATGTAAGCGCAACCATATTATGTATTTTGACAGCAACACCTGAAAACAGTGGCATGACAATTATGGCATTTTTTTACGGAACGAACAATGCAGTCAGCAAATCAGTTCTGTCATGTTTAATTTGGAGTGCAAGCTGAACAGCCTTGTGAATTGGATAAAAGAAGATGAAATGCTGACATATGCAATTTTCTTATTAATAGAATAATTGTTTTCCAACGAACATGCATCGAGAACAACATCACAAGTTTCATTCTTGTGAAATTAACGAAATGAACCCGGTGCATATATAATACCGATGCACCCATTGAAAATACGTACAGCTATTACAAAAGTATCACCCTGGAATATCAGTTTAACATGGCTGTCATCAACGTAATCCTTGCTATCACACTTTTATTCGGAATAGTTTATACTGTTTCTTGTACTCGATCCACTTCACAACAAACCAACAACCGGCAGCAAAATACCGGGTCTCAAAGAACCTCAAACAGCGGTCGGAGCAGCAACCAATACAGCAGTTCCGGTGGAAGTCAATCATCGGGAAGCGGGAGTTATGGACGTGGAATGGGATTCGGAGGAACTGATTTGTACGTGCCCGGTGCTCAAGACCGTGCACAGCAGTATGTTCGATACAATGGACTACTCGGTAATCCCAATCCCGGGTGGTACAGCGAGATTTATCCCTATAACCAGATTTATGGCCAAAATTCGCGGAGCGGTTCTGGACGGAACAGCGGAGGTTAAGATTCAAACTTTCCCACGTTTACTACTGGAAATGCAAAGGAACGTCCTGAATTGTCGGCTCGGCTCGGGTCGGTTTTGATCTGTCTGTCCTCGGTCAGTTTACACTGTATCGTGTGAATATAATTGATATTTCATGCGAAAAGAGTTATAACTTCGCATGTCTCCGAATAAAACAGATGCCGAGATCAACCATTTTATCGTATAAATATTTATATTGTACCACATAATAAGCTGACATTGTCAACTTTGTCAACTCGATACGGTAGATGATAGCTCTAATATCCATCTAATTCTAGTGCAACAGAATGGTACTCATATAGCACTATGCCGTTTTAGCCAAACAAAGACAGCCGAGCATCGTATTCGAAACTGAATTCCTCCTCATTTCTATTTATAAAAGTAGCAATGGCATGTGATTTTACTCTGAACGTAAATTACGTAACAAACAACCAAAATGTGATACTCACAATCGGACAGGATGATCGAACCTGAAAAAAGACTGCACATCGAGCCGCCAATGGGATTGGAACCCAGGATCTTTTGCTTACGAGGCAGATGCTTTACAACTAAAGCCATGGCGGCAGATTGTTTAAATGATTTCGTCTGTTAGAGTCTACAATTTTCACTTACATATTTGTGCTTACTCTCGGGTCGCGGCGTTTATCGACAGAATTTTATCGCTAGGTCACGGTAGTAAGCCAATGCCCGGTGATGTATCAGACTGGGTTGTCGCCGTTCTCTAGCGGCGTGCGTGACTACGCCACTGCCTTAGGTATGTAATGGCATAGTCACATGTGTGTACTTCGACTGAGTCCCTTCAATAAATCACTTTTTTTACGGAACTCGTAATATATCACCCTTCCCCCTAATGCAAAAGTATTCAGGGGGAAGGGTGATATATTACGAGTTCCGTAAAAAAAGTGATTTATTGAAGGGACTCAGTCGAACCTAGATCAAAACCGAAATAAAATGTACAACCACGTCAAGGTATGTCATCTTAACAGTAAGTACGCCGACATTGTTTCTAGTTAATATTAAATTAATGCGCTCTGGTCACGTCTCCGCGCTACCGCTTTATTCGACTAAATAATATCGGCAAAAAAACGTTGTGCCGGGTTCAGTGAGTCCGTTTAGTACCTCTAGCTATCACAGAGCTCTCTAAGTAGACAAACCAAGGTGTAACCGCCCGCTGTGATAGTCTCTGAAAGTAAACGGCGTTTTATAAGGAAAAGCCGCATGAAAAACATGCGCTGCTACCGAGACCAAAAGCATCACTTTAATACTTGGAATACTGAATATCCGCTGCCAGGTATTTTCCTAAATTTTCACTGGTCGTTCTTGGTTAAAAATGCAAACTGTTGAATGATTAGACTCGGGAACGATGTCGACGTGCCTAGAGATGTGTTGGTACTGATCTGTATGTACTTCACTTCCACATTCGCACAAAATATGATTGCTTTGATATACTTGCACTGCATGTTGCACACGGGCACGGACATTGACTTCCTACCTAGACGCTATGATTTAGCGATTAAATTCTGTTTGTGACAGCAGAAAATATAAACTAATACAAACATGTGACAACAGCAGACCTGAACACAGGAAAATTATCGCAAGCAATCTGCCGCCATGGCTTAGTTGGTAAAGCGTCTGCCTAGTAAGCAGAAGATCATGGGTTCGAATCCCATTGGTGGCTTTTTGCGGTCCGTCTTTTTTAGATTCGATTATTCTGTCCGTTTGTGGGTATCACGTCTTAGTCATTTGTCAGATACAGACAAGAATTACAGCATATAAAATATTATTTGAATTATTTTTAAAGGTAGATATTGAGGAGATAGACAGTTTCGAAAAGTGTGGTACTTCTGCAAGACATCCGCCGAATTCATCCAGGGCCAACAAAGATGATCCAGCAAATGCCGACAGCTGACTTCTTAATTTGTTTCCAGTCACCTTAATTGCATGTAGTTCTTTCGCGTCTAGATGATTTTCGTCGTATTGTAACAAAACAAACACAGTGAATCATCATCACTGAAAGTGCCCTTACCACAAAGCGCGTTACCCTTTTGCAACAAAATGCACAAATGATGGATGCCGCTAACCAAATCGCACTGGTTCCAGAACCGGTTCGTTCGATTCTCTGTGGCTCCCTTAATTTGGAGCCACGTAACCGAATAACTGGAGTAAACAAGCATTACTCATCATCATTAAAATTTAAAAGTACCACGAAAACAAAGAGCATTTCCCTTCTGTAACAAAATCAGAGAGAACCGAAATAACCAGTTCTCAAATATGGAACCATACCGGAAAGACCGGGAAGAACCGAGAACCGATCGTATTTTATAACACGCATGCTACACTGTAGGAACCATGCGTTAACGTTTCACGAGATCAGTTCTTATTAATTGAGATAAAACTCTGTGATGAACAAACCCGGAAATTGTTTACCATACATCATATTATTATATATGTCCTGTTTTTATGACTTTTGTTTTGGTGACCTTATTTCGTTTTATTTAGTTTGAAATAAGGGTTTTTGCGGTCCTCTCCGGTTCTCTCGAGAATCTAACCATGGGAACCGGTAACTGTTTGGAACCGCTAAAGAAAGAGGTTTGCCAATATGAACCGAACTGGAAACAGAAAGAGAAGAAGCATGTTCGACGGTTTTCTCAAATAGTGTTCAGTCTATAGATGCCACCGGCTCTCTAAATGATTCGATCCGATGCTGGTTCCAGTTCGGCTCCGAATGGCAACCGACATTGGTACGCGTTGTTAAAACATTGATACATTAATGACACTGCTATGCGGCATCCAAATGTACCGATGCCAATTTTACATATCATTGCAATATGCAGAAGTTTGTTGCAAATAGCTAGTCCCGAGGCAGTTAAGTTGCCACGACAGCTGAAAAAATGTCGACTTCCCTTGCCAGTTGCCCGTACGTACCGCAGTTTGAACTTTGAATCCATATCGAACTTATAAGCAATCAACATTGGAAGCCGTTGCGCTAAAATCATTCTGCGTCTGTTAACCGGTGTCATTCGACATTCGTTGAGGCCCCGAAGGTCATTTGCATTTTATACATTGGTATATAATGCCATTTCGTTCAAATTACAGTATGTTTCAATTCTGTGGACAGTTAAGTTGGACGAAGAGTTTTCTCGGCACCCAATATTCCGCTGACCTTAACAATGTCGCGAACAGCCGTCGAATATCCATCGACACCGCTGACAGAAGCATTTGCCTTACCACCGCTCTCTGCTTATACATACAAGTTCAACGATGATGGCTACCTGTAAGTGACCTCAAACACTAATTTTATCTGTTCTGTGTAGATTTTTATTGTTTGAGAATAGTTTCGCCCACAACCCGTTGCTGATACCGTACAATTTTGTTTTTCAGTTTGGATTATCACGGAACAAAGGTCTTCTATCCAATGTACGAGAGCTTACCGTTGGTGGAAAAGTTTCGGGCGAATTCCAAGGATATCTGCATAGTCACCTTTCCCAAGGCGGGTAAGTGTTCCGCAACATGTTCTGCTCTGGGTACATGGTGTATTACATTCTGTTTTCTTGCAAAGGTACGAAATTCATGTCGGCCGTGATCTGGATGATCACTCACGATGCCGATCCCGCCTCTCTCCTGCAAGACGGCACACTAGAGCAAAAGCTTCCCTACTTGGAATTCTATCTTCCTTCCATGCCGGTCGAAGTGATGCCGGCTTACACGCTAAACCGGCAGAAACCGCCGCGCATCTTCCTGACCCACCTCGGCTACGATGCCCTGCCGCAGAGCATAAAAGACAATGCAAAGGTAAGGAAACAATAGAGCCACAGTAGTCTAATCCCATGAAGGTTTTTTTCAAATTACCGTGCAAACACAGCGTGTGGTCATTAAAATTAGAAAATCTTGGATAAAATTGAACATTCCGACCATTTGGGTGAACAGAATTTTTTAGAATCTTTTATTATATGAATAATTTTAAAGAAAAGTGTATAGTCAGTAAACGTTAAGAACGTGTTAAAGTTAACAAGTTAAGTACTTGACTAGACATAAAACTGTAACAAAACAGCGTGATTTTCGACACGTTGCGCACAAGTCACCAGCTTCTAACCTGCATGTCATTTAAAAGTGAACAAAGTTCGTAAAATAATGTCGAATCCTGCCGTAGCTATTACCGCAGGTCTTGTCCGGTACCCGACATTGCTACGTTGCATTGAACATTGGTACACTGGTATTATTAATACATGAACATTGACACGCGGCATTAGAATGCAGTGGTGCCAGGTTCACTAAGAATATAGCGGTATAATTTGCCTTAAAGAAATGTGGTACTGTTGCCGGCATACATCTTGATTTGACCGTTTGCGTAAATAAAGCATAGACGATCTTCGTAGACAAACGTCTGGCAAGCACATAACTGCTTGCTGCTTTCGATGAATTAAAATATGCAGACGAACAACAGCATAAGTAAGGTGTCTCGCTTAAAAGTTGCAACTAGCAAGTCCCGCGGCAGCAACCACGACAGCTGAAAAATCTAGGTTTCCTTTGTTTGTTCGTTAACCTTGTATCGGGCTTGTACTGATCGGAACAATTAGCATCAGAACCTGTTATGCTTAAATCGTTATGTGTGTCACAGGAAGTACTATTTGTTAAATGACTCCTTGTGACTGACAAATGAATGTTTTGATTTTCAGTTGGTTTATGTTGCTCGGAACCCGAAGGATGTGATTGTGTCAACCAACTACTTTTTCCGATCCGTCCCGTTTATGGGATGTACGAGCACCATGGCCGAGACCGCCGCGTCGTTTACCAATAACAACTGCGCATACGGTCCGTTCTACAATCACGTTGCCGGCTGCTACAAGCATCTAGCCAATCGGAGCAATTTGTTCTTTACAACATATGAAGAAATGGTGAAGGTATGCGGTTCATTTAGCTATTGTAGTGCTCGGTTCATTTATGTGTAAATTATGCGCAGAGTCTGCTTAGATGATCGAAGTTGTGATCTCTTTGAAGAAGCCTATGTCATTTTTAACAGGACTTACGAACGGTCGTTGTCCAACTCGCCAGCTTCTTGGAGAAAGATCTGGATAACAATCAGATTGATAACATTGTGCGGTACTGTTCATTTCACGAGATGAAGCAGAATGACCTCACCAATCAATCCAGACTGGACAAAGTCGGGCTGAGGGATTTCAGTGTCTCGGAATTCTTAAGAAAAGGTTGGGAATTTTGTTTATATGTAATTTGTAATAACTTAAAACAAATAGCATTTGTTACATGGCTATGTTTCTCGCTGAATTTGAACTTAGAAATTTACGTTGCAGGACAAATTGGAGACTGGAAGAGCCATTTATCCCCAGAAATCAATCGTGAAGTCAACAAATGGATGGAACGGGAAGAATCGCGTGTTGCTGGGGATCTAAATGGATTCCGGTTTCAGTTTGAATAATGAGTTATGCCGCTGTCAAAGGTTTATCGGTTTTCGTAAATTTAATACTTTTTGTAAGATAGTGGTTTAAAGTACCGCAACAGCTTGTTCTAAAGTGGTAAAGTATCATTCTTTGTTCATGCAGCAAAGTTATGTTACCTGCGGTTTGAACCGACGAAAACAAGTTCTGCCAACAGCAAACCTGTCTGATTTGTTAGTAAACATCAGTAAAGTTTTGTCAGTTTATTTATGTCTGCCGTTTGCAACACACAAGTACAGCTGTAAACAAATACTGCAAGCAAAAAAAGTTTTTTCGTATGTTGCAGCAGGTTGATCACCATATTCTACCAAACTGATTACGATAAGTCACTGATTTAACCAAACTCGTGGTACCAGACCAACATGAACCTGCTCAGAACTGTATACTGAAAACATTTTCAAAGAAACATCAATGCAGCGCAATGAAATATACTTAAGACAGAGCCGAGTATCCTGTGGTGACCCGGTCACATTAAGCCAGGAATTGTGACCGGTGGTCTGCACGATGACCACAGCGACAGCCTACCCTGATATCCATAGAAAAACTTTGTATGTCCAGCTTTGATTTAGCCGAATAACTAAGTCTCACTCAGAATTTGTTACAAAAACTCAAAGCAGAACTGCTGTTTTGGACCTCTAGTCCACCTTTCGCGACTGCTAACCAGCGCTTGTCTTATATATTACTGCTTACTTACTACTTAATGTTAGCCGTAGCTGACCTACGCGGTTCTCAAAATTAAAAAAAGCTTTTTCTAATTGGATTTTTCTGTTGAGAAATCTAAACTTGCACTCGAAAATTAATTCCTCTATCTTCTGGTACCGGATGCCGATGGATTATGATAAACGCAACCGGATACTGCTATCAAGCCGATTGTAGCCGATCAAATTACTGAAACCACATCACGATCGCCGACTAAATGTAATTGTACAAGAAAAGCATTTTTTCCTCTAATACTTTATGCACAAGTATTTCACCAGCCTCCTCTATAACCTTATCTATTAACCAGTTCATACAAAACGATGCATTCAACATCATTAACGCTAGTGTAATAGAAGCGGCATTATGCTGGGTTTCGTAATCTCAAACATTTGACTAAAGAATTTGAAGAAATTCGATCGGGTTGCGTATTAAAGTTGTCCTCTGTCCTGCTTGCGGCACTCACGTTTTAACATTTCTCTCGCATAGCTTCTTTTCTGATTTTGCAACTGTGTAGTGCTTCAGCATCGGTGTATTGTGTGTTATTCAGCCAAGCTTAACCTCACGTTCTGCCAAGGTTATCGGTAGCGGCAAACGGGCAACCTGCTATAAATGAGTTCGATTCGTAAATCGTAATGCTTACTGCTGTACTGCACGATCTTCTGAAAATTCGATGTACCGTAAACGAGTATTAGTAGGCGTTTTTATTATGGGTTTTTAAACTACTTGACAGCGTTGCATAATAACTGGGTAGTGTTGCGCTAACGGGTAAAATGCCTGCAATCTGCTTTTGGTGTACCATATCATATTTTTTTGTTTCATGTGTTTGAGTTTGTATCCATTTCATTTTTTCCGATTGGTTTCTGGGTTACTTGTACGGTAAGAGTACTCTTCTACAATGTTCGAGGAAACTCAAGAGAACGATGCATTTAGGTCTTCGTGAGTCGCTGAAGTGGCGGACATGGAAAACCTGAGTTACGTTACTCGCCCTTGAATATCGAGAGACCACCTGGTTGGAAACGAACTGACAGGAATTCCGTTGATGATGCACCAGCTGAAACCGGCTTGGGTACACTACCATTGTACTATTCTGTAATCTAACATGAACACCGGAGCATAATCCAATCGACAGATATTGCAGGGGTGCGTAGGAAATGTAAACATCGAAGTTTTACTAGTAGACTACAGGGTTTACATAGGAGCATATCCATCGACGCTTAAGGTGTCTGGAGTCTAAACTAAACAGGCTAACGTTACACCATCTATTTTCCTTCACGTCGTATGCTTCCATTGTCTGCAAGAGTCCTGTTTGGCCGGGAGCTTGGCCCCCATATACATAGATTTGATTACTGAAAGCGAAGGCGCAATGCCGCGTTCTGGGTTGCAGGAGCCGACCTATTGCTGTCCAGGAACGAGTGGATACGTTGAGGCGCAGACAAGAATTTGTTGCACCTCTCACTGTTTCTCCTCCCAGTATGTAAATGTCTTCATCCAGGATAATCAGCGCAAACTTATCCCGACCTTCTGGCAAGCTGGGGAGTTCCTCCCATTTTTCTTGGATAGTATCAAAACAAGCAATCTTCTGCGGTGTCCCAGACTGAAATCTTTCCATATAAACCAGTTTTCCATTGAACTGTGCTCCATATGAGACGTCTTTTAGTCTAACAAACGTAAGAACATTATTATGGTAGTGTTATGCGCGCAACCGTAATCATTTCAGACATATTATCATTATTTACTCAAGCAGCCTCACAGGTCACAGGTGTCAGTATAAATCTGTAGTACATACCGTATCGGGACAGCAGATTTTGTTGTCGAAATTATGTTGTCCCCAGATACACTCATTACTACAAATTCGCCCAGCGGATTGTCCGCCACCCAGTAATACATTTTGTCTTCCAGAAACATGGGACAAGCAATTTGATCCCATACGCCAAAAACAAAAACGGCTCGCCATGTTCCTTTTGCTGGGTCCAGTGCCACGAATCTCAGCTGAGACTTATTCGACTTTTCATCGAGGTCCGTACACACGATCTCGTGCTGATTGCCTAAAACTCCAATAGGGATACGAATATTCCATTGAAACCTGGCAGGTACGAGAACAGGTCGAATTGCATTAGTTGATGGATCAAATGATTGTGCCGTCCAATGTCGGTCGGTAGAGGATAGTCCAGATGCTGCATGGATGAAAACAAATCTTTTTTTTGGAGTATAACTCTCCTTTTGCTTGTCGAGTAATTGCTTCCCAAGCATTTCAGCAGAAAGCCTTGTAGAACTAAGTTCCTCCAGACAGCCTCGAATACACGGTGACAAGCTCTGCGGAATACCTTCGGGGACGAAGGGGACATAACCGTCAATAATCATTGTTGCAAAACGGGTGTCTGGAATTTTATCCCCGGCATCGATAACTTCCGTTTCTTTTACGAGCTGTTTTCCGTAACTGCCGGTAACGCAACCTGCCAGCTCAAGTATGATGCAGCCCACGCTCCAAACATCCGTTTTACGTCCAGGTGGCTCTGACGGAAGACAAGCGAATTTCCTTAGCATTTCAGGACTCATGTAACGCACTGTACCGCGCAGATGTGAGATATCGCCGGATGAGGTTACACTTCGCTGCATTGGAACAAGATCGTCAAGATCGCCAATTGAAGGTCTTGTCTGACCGGTTTCTGTATAGTGTAACAGCACATTTCCTGGTTTTAAATCTCCGTGAATAATGTTATTCTGGTGAAGGAATTTTACTCCGTCTATAATTGCGACTGCGAAACGAGTTGCTTCGTCTTCATCGAACAGCAATTTATCGTTTCTTATTTTCTTGATAAAGGAGCCTAGGTCGCCGCCTAGAACGATAAAAAGTCAAAGTCAGTTTTAAGAATCCGAGTTCTGAAATTCGCAAGCCGCCCCTCCGTGGCTGGCGGTTGGTCGACGCGCCTGCAGAGCCCTCCCCATGCTCTTATGATAAAAGTAACACCTTTAAGGGAAAACCTATCTCGACGCGATATGGAAGTAGCACTGTTTTGAAAAAAATCACCATATAGGAAGAAGGTTTGACCTAGCAGAATCCGTTTAGTTCAGGTTTGTATTTGGTTTCGTTTTTTCAATATCAGAAATTGAACAACAGCTACCGTCGGCTACTTTTTGCAAAACTATGGGAGAATCGGCTGACCATGAAAGCCGGCCTGAAACAATGACGGGCTATTCTCCCTCAACAGTCTCAAGCAGTCGCACCTGTTCCCTTTCTCTGAGCGCAGTGTGTTGGCAGACCACACTGATCAGAGAAGCGCAGTAACTGTCCTCAACTAGCCTGCATTCACCCACATATCCTGAAAAAACGACAAACACCACTTCGTGCAAGCTTTGCACGCGATCCGATAGTCGGATTGGGCCGGTTAATCTGTTAAAAAAACGGAGAAACCCATGGAAGGCTTATTTGCGCACGCTTTTGCGAAAATTCTGTCTATAAAGAAAATTAAAAGAAAAATATGTTTTTAAAAACGGTTTTTTTACGATAACTCAGTTTAAAATTTTTTTATCCAAAAAAGCCTGCGCAAGGTGCAAGACAATGTAGTTCTGCATAACATGACGTTTCCACATTGCAAATATCATTCTCGCAGTTTCGCCAAAACGTGACCAAACTTCTAACTTTAAAAATTCATTTTTAAATGAGCAGTCCGATGTTATTAATTGAAAAAATGTTTCTGGCCTTGAACAATCATCTGTACGTAAGACCAGGAATAAATCAAACACCATATCACGTCCAGAACCGCACAAATCGCAGGTTTGTAGAACAACTCTGTCGGGATCGGGTTTACCTTAACTGAAATATGATCTAGTGGTGATTTATGCAAAATCAGCACAGAAGTTGGACAATGTGGGCTGATGTGAGGCTGTAATTAGAGCAAATGATTCAACTTACCGGCATAATAATCCATCATCAGTTCTATTTGCGCTCCTCCACTTGTTTTCGTGATTGATACCGTATGATACGTGGCAAGATTGTCATGCTTTAAGACAATCAGTTTTTGAAGTCGATTTCGCAGCTTCGTCCACTTTTCGTCTGCATCCTCACCAAACAGCTCAAGTGTATTGTTCAGATGAACTACCTTAACTGCAACGGCTGTACCTCGGCGGAAAACGAAATTGTTGATTTTTCCTTTGTAGACGATACCAAATGTACCTCTAGCAATATAGTCATTCTTGTCATAAGTATAGGAATCGTTGCTTCCAAAAATCTCTGTGGTCCCAGAGAAACTAGTAGTCATCTTGTTTGACAACAGTATCAAGCCAAACTTAAAATATTACAGAATACCCAGTCAAAATGACTCCAACAGCCACCCACAGGGTATTTGTTTCATGCTACAGTAGCTGAGTCCGCGGTTTAAATTTTGTTCAAAAAGCGTATTCGTATCGTCGTAGCCCATGACTGCTGAATATTTTCAGACTGATGTTGAAAGGCGAATGATAAGATAAAGAAACTTGTAAGATAAGAGAAAGTCCAAATATTTTCTCTTATCTTACGTTCGCGAGGGACTACACAGCCACGACCCCAGTCCCGGGTGGTACAGCGAGATTCATCCCTAATCCCTGTAGCCAGATTTATGGGCAAAATTTGCGGACTGATACGTGATCGAGTAGCGGGGCCTGAAATCCAGATTTCCAAACGATAACTGACCCCTGCATTTTCCAGGGCGCCCGGACACTTCGTCCCGGGGAAAATTGGTCCCACCCAAAACGTCCCAGAAAAAGGTCCCGCGCCGAAACGGCCGACGGTAAAATGGTACCAGAACCAAAAAGGCCCGGGGGCAATATAGTACCATGCACCAAAACGGCCTTGGCCGAAAAAGTAATACACGCAAAACGACTTAGGATAAGATATTTGGAGGTATTTATTCGAACGTACTTCAACGTAAGATCATGACACTCAGCCATAACTCGTTCACAATGCGTATAGGAAAGTAACATCAAAAAGACAACTGCGCGAAATGTTTACAGCCAACGAAACGAAAGGTGTAACGTAACTGTTTGGACATTATGAACACATATCCTAACTGTTCGTGCTACTTGAAGCCAGTGAGAAATTTGCACAACTGGAAACCACAAAATACTGTATCTGTGCCGAGTACAATAAAGCAATAACACACTTGCATCATTTCAAAGAAAAACGAACTAAGGAATCACCTTTGTCCAATGGGTTCAAATTCGCAGCTCCAAATTCAGCGCAACCCCGCGCAGGAACTCTATTTTATCATCCGGTAAGTAGCGGTTGACCAAGGTGCTTAACCTTTCACTGACGGCGATATACTTTTTCTTCGGTTTCCTAGGTGGTTCGCCACCAATCAGCTTCACCAAGGCCAGCTCCTGAAATCGCTGCTCGTCTACCAGTTTGTGGATGAACTTGTAGATTGTCGGATGACTGCAGCCTATCGCTGTAGCAAATACCAAATACCACGCCTCCAGCCTGTTCGTGGTTCGCTGCGTGCCGTTCTTGACGCGTTCATTAGCATTCCAGAATGAAATGTCGTACTGCGCAGGCATCCGCATACTTATGCCGCTTGGAGCCACTGTAGTACTTCCCACGTATGTATTGGCGAAATATTTCACTAATGGATGGTCGTTGTTCATTGTGAAACCGTCGCACTTCAACAACTCTTTCCATGCTGGAAATACGTCCCTTGGTGGAAGTAATGCCAGGGCAAGGAACATCTTACAGTGTAGACCGAACTCGGAATCGGACGTTGAATACGCCGTGGCTAGGCCAAGTTGTTGTATGTGGCGAAAAACAGCTTGGCCCAAATGGAATGTACATCCTGCAAATACGAAAGAAACCGTTGTGTAACTGCTCGTCCAATCACTACATCGATTCACTTAATAACTACACTAAGCATTCCTTACCCTGC